>CAUYLG010073568.1:0-180866 GCA_963573385.1 Cacajao melanocephalus
GGCTCCTCCGCCGGGAATCTCCTAGTCTGTGGGCAACAAAAATTCGTCTGAAAGTGCGGCGTCCACTCGCTCTCTGCGCTTTCACTGGGAGCTACAATCCTGAGCTGTTGTTAATCGGCCATCTTGGATCTCTCTCCTAGCGTTTTCAATAACGTAGATGTGTATGCTTTACTTGCCACCTTTCTTTTCTTACCATCTTTAATCCAAATCTTTTCTTTCTGTTTTTACAAACGACTGCTTTCCATTTTCTTTTGTATAGTAAAGAAAACAGATAATGCTACAATTTGTCTTACTTCCCATCTTTATAGAAAAGTAGAAATTCTAATAATGCCAGCAGTACTTAACTGCATAACGAATGAAAATGTAAACACTCAAAAGCATGTAAAATACAAAGTGCTGAACAATTATTGCAAATGTGCTCAACAAACTCCTTTTACTGTAACCTCCTACGGGACAGAGAGAACCTGGCCATCTACACCATTTTGGGAATGTGTAAGATTTTTAGGTTTAAAAATGGCACGATTCTTATTATTGCTCTTAATAATGTTAATTTTTCTCTTAATCCCAGTGTAATACTTCTCATTCTCATTTTTGTAAATGGAAATATTAGACCAATTAATGAAAGAAACACATGAACATTTCCATAGAAACCTTTTTCAAACTAATATTTTCAGAACAGCATGTTCCACAAGGATTTATCCATGTGACTCCTCCCACTGATGTTAACAGACATCGGACAATTAAATCTTCATACCACACTTTAATAACTCACCCCTCTGCTTTTGGAAATATAATAATGCAGACACCCAAAGTATAAATCATGTCCTTAGAGCTGTTAAGTGTAACAACTTCTGCATTGCTTCTCTGAATGTTATTAGTTATACTTATTTTCTCAAATAAAAAAAATATAAAGATGAATGGACTTTAAATACTAAAATGTATGCAAATTATATGTAGGATAATTAATGAATACATCATTTTCAAGAATCATCAAATCTTAGGGAAGGCAAATTAAAGTATAAAGGCAAAATCCTACTGTGTATAAATTAATGTATCTTATTGGTCATACCAGTATTCCAAATTCTTTTTTTTAGCTCTGATGCTCCTTCTCCCCATCTCTAGCCAACCCGAAGGAGTAAAAACAATTCAAGTGAAGAATAGCATAACCACTAAGAATGAGTAAAGAGAATAAGAAAAATGTACTATCTATCTCAATTAAATTGACAATTACATTAATTAGTCAAGCTAAAAATACTGGATTCACTGTCAACCTTACTCAACTGCTTTGGTTAAATAAATTCGCAGATTCCATTAAGGTACATTTTGCCCCATGCCAAATGTGTTTCAGAACAACGTTAAAGAGGCAATAACCTTATTTCCTACTTGGAGCTATTAATACTAACAGCTCGCTATTATATCAGAAACATTACTTCTAAAAGAAGAAACAAAAAAGCTAAACACCTTGCTATTTATTGAATTTCTATGCAGAACTATCAGAAAAGGACTTGTGGCTATTTTCAAATATACATATTCCACAGAAAATTATACCTTCCTGCTAGCCATGCCACTAAGTCCATTTCACTATTATACATTCAAGAGTAAGCTAAAATGATTGAAGGAAAGAGCTGCCAGGAGCAAAGGGTGACAGGGATACATTTTCACAGCCTGGTTATTTCCTGCCATCTAAACAATTAAAATGAGCTTTGATGGGAGCATTATTATTTTAAATCTGTAGAAGTTCCTAAATCGATAGGCATACCAAAATTGAAATATGCTATACCTTTGAAAGTCTCCCAAAGGGTCTGAGACATATCCCTTAAGTGTTTGAACTTTGAAAAACAAAATGTGTATATTCATTTCTTGACATGAATTGATTTGTTGGACTGTTATTCTATTTGATTTCATATTATTAAATCAGTTTTGCTCTTATTTATACTTGAATTAGATGGTTGAGAGATTTCTGATTTTGCCTTTTAAATATTCACATAACAACTTTACCTGAAGCACCATATTTTCCACAAGGGAAAAATAAATCACCAAGAGAACTGGCTAAAATGAATATTCTCTCTCTCTCTCTCTCTCTCTCTCTCTCACACACACACACACACACACACACATATTTTAAAATGTGTACACATGTGAAATATGTACACAAGTTATTCATTTATGAGTGTCTGCTATGTCATGGAGTCACATATTCATACTTGTTCTTAAAATTTAGATTTGTAAACATTAGCATATTAATTCTAAATACTAGCTATAATTCATGAGATTAGATATGTTAACTATGAAATATTAGAATTGTGCCTAATACAAATAATGTCAAATCAAATGATGAACGTGGGTGGGTCCCTTCCCTTTGCAACAGCTTGTATATGAGCTGGCCATGAATAAAAATGTATTATCTATTGCATTGCTCTCAAAACAGTAGACCAGTAGCACCAGAATCACCTGGGAGCTTGCTAAAAATGCAGAATCTCAAGACACTCCAGAACTTCTGCACTGAAATGCATTTTAACAAGATCTGGGTTTACATGCACATTAAAGTTTGAGGAGCTATGGTTATAGTAACCTTCTCATCTCCTTTGAGAGGGCTTGGGGATAGCATTTACAAGATGTTTTTAGAAATCTTCAGAGGCTTAGAGTTGATTTGTGTACAGAAGAGCTAGAGGGAATTGAAGAACTATAACTAAAGAGTTGAAAGGCATTTTGAATTTTGTACCAGAGGGAAACAAAGACTGGCCTATTTTAAAGTTTATGTTTCTGACAGGCTGACCCCCTCCAACTTCACAATTCTTCACCAAAGAACTCTTTAAACACACATGATTTCCTCAGATGTAGAATACAGGTTTGATCCAACGGCATCTAGATCCCAAAGGTCAGAGTGCTGTCTGCAGAGTCTTGATTGATACTATTATCATCATATCGGTCAGCAAAATAAAACAAACAGGATATACATTCCCTGATCTAGTTTCCTCTTCCCTTACCATTCTTTTCTATGTCTTTTATTTGCATATATTTTTAGTCCATTGCAACCTGATTTATCTGCATCCATCATTAGCCTCTCTGATTAACTGAACAAACAGGAAGCCTGTTGTAGGGATCATTTCCACCTTCTCTATCTGGGAGGAAAAATATTATGCTCTGAGAGTTGGAGAATCTCTAATTCCTTTCTTATGAGTGGGCATGGGTGATAACGTATTTCCAAATTATTGAGATATTGTTTTCTCTTGTTTGTGTGCTCTCTTTGCAACTTGCAGGTATTAGATGGTTTTGAGTTCACATAGGGCAGAATCTGACAAATCGAACTTTGTCAGACTGTCTGAATAAGCTTGCTGAGTTTCTGAAATCTGTATCTGTTATTAAATCTGTAAGTGCTAAAGTAGTAGAAGCTCCTCACTGGCTCTGACAAGACAGACTGCATTGGACAGGAGACTGGCCTTCTAGTCTCAATTTCCTAATTTAGCAAAATTAAGTATTTAAAATCCATTTATATTTATAGTAGTCATATCTCATGCTGGCTGTTGCGCAGACTGTACGAGAAAGCTCAAAGTGAGGTTTGTCTTAAATATAAGTGAAAGGAGTGAGTAAAGACCTTCCAAAAAATTCCAAAGACTTCCACTATTGTCTTCCATGAGAGATTCCAACTCTATTATTTCAAGGCATATTGGAGCATCACTTACTCACGCAGAACAGAGGTACATGAAATCAGCTTAAGAGAGCCCCATAAAAGCTGCATGGGGTTTTGCAATACTGTGCATTTTTAGGATTTCTTTTTCATGGCTTCCTCCTGAACTGTAATTTCAAAAGTAAAACATTTTAATGGAAAATGCTCTATGAAACTGCTTTTTACATAAAATGAATCATTCAGCAGATAGCTGAGAGTAGGGGAGGGTAGAAGAGAAAAGGGATTTTATAAAGCAGAGGTGAGACTCATCTCTACAGTTTCAGAATCCATACCAAATGATTTGCTGCAGTTATAACTTAATCTAATTTAAGGTTCCCTCATGTTCTTTTTCACCCTTCGTACTCTGCTATGCAGCTGTGTTGATTTCATATTGTTCTATCCTCACAGCATTCAAGAATACAGACCCTCCTGGTCTATTAAGAAGGCATAATTGTTGAACTGTCCTTTGTAAACAGTCATCTTCATAATTCTACCTAAACTTAAAGTAGTATTACTGGCATTAAGCAACAGGGCTGAAAGCCTGGCAAGTGACAGATGCAGGCAACAGCTCATAGGAACAGCTTACCCAAAGCCCACTCACTGTTCGGAAGACCTTTACCTTCCAGACTATTTTTATAAAATGTTAACATTTTTTAAGGTGATGAAACATGTCTTATTCAATTGCAAAGGGAACTAAAAGATAACATGGTCTGAAAAACTATGTCCTTCCTCTGTCCTTGCCTGTCAGGGACACTGAAGGCAACATTTGCCTTGAAATTCATTCCAGGGCTTCAGAAAGTTTTATGGTTGGGGTTGTGGATATTTACCTCTCAGCAACGGATGGAACTGTAAACATAAAAAAAGAAAAAATGGAAGACCTGAACAACAAAATAAACCAACCTGATCTGGCTGATATATATAGAACATTCTACCCAACAAACACAGAATACCCAGTGTTTTCAAGTGCTTATGGAACATTCACCTAAATAGTCTATATCATGGGCCATAAAAGCACCTCAACAACTGTATAACAGCTGAAATTTTACAGAATATGTTATTTAAACTATAATAGAAACAATCTAGAATCAATAACAGGCAAAAGGAAAATCTCCAAACACCTGGGTGTTAAACAACACACCTCTAAATAATCTGTGGGCTAAAGACAAGGTCTCAAAGAACATTTAAAAATATATACAAATGAATGAAAATGAAAATACAGCATATCAAAATCTATGGGACACAGTTAAAGCAGGGCTGAAAGGGAAATTTATAGCATTAAATGTTTACATTAAAAAAGAGAAAAAATCGCAAATCAAAAATCTAATTTCTTACCTCAAGAAACCACCAAAAAAGAACAAAATAAACCTAAAATTAACAGAAGGAAGAAAATAATAAAGGTAAGTCAGAAATCAATGAAATTGAAACTAAAACAGTAGAGAAAAAAATCAATGAAATAGAGAGCTAGTTCTTGGAAAAGATCAACAAAATTGATAAATCTAGCAAAACTGACAAAAATAAAAAGAGAGAAGTTAAAAATCATCTATCTCAGGAATGAATCAGGATATCACAACATATCCTGAAGCTATAAAAAGATGGTAAAGAAATACAACTTCAGTTTTATATTCCTAAATTCAGCAACTTAGAAGATATGCGCCACGTCCTTAGTGATCACAAACTACCCAAACTAAGCAAAGATGAAATATGTAATGTGAATACTATAACCATAAAAAATTAACTCATAATTTACAGCTCCAGAAAGTATCTTAAAATAGAAAGTTAAGGAAATGTTTCTGAAAATCTCCAGGGTCAAATGGTTTTATTGGAGAATTCTACCAAACATTTAAAGAAGATTCAGCACCGGTTTTATACCATCCCTTTCCAAAAATAAAAAAAGAAGGAACACTTTCCCATTCATTTTATAAGGCTAGTGTTATTCTGACACTAAACCAAAATTCTTCCCCCAATTCACATTTAAGAACACACCTAGGACTTCATAGGTTCATTTTTGTTGCTTTTAGGAATGACCAAGATTTTGGAGAGCTGAGAATGATACTAAGTATGTTTCGTTTAACGTCAAATTTCAAAGGAAATTTGGAGTTGGAAACCATCTAAGAGGAAGAGTTTTTTGTTTTATTTTCCTTTCTAATGTGTGATCTGAATGTAAATGTCTCAGCTGCTTTCTGTCATTTGTTGTTATTGACCAGCTCTATAAAGTAGTATGGAACCCCAAGCTCAGCAGAGAGGCAGAAATACAAGGCTCTTGTATATTCTGCTTTTAGGTCAACCTGTGTACTTGAACAATTAATTAAATATTACCTACCTCTGTAACATGGGCATGCTGGTTTATTTCCCACATGCCAGTTTGTATACGATCATCCATGTTAGCACATAAAGGCAAAACCAGTAACTGTATATAAGTTGTTCCAATAAAATGCTTAACACATGGGCATAACACCAGTCTTGCCTGGGTGCTTTTCCCCAACACAGTTAACCTTGAGACCCAAGATAACTTATTTTGCCTCCCTGAGCAATAGTTTCACCTATTTGCAAAGAAGGAACACAATATGTCCCTTGTAAACTTGTGGTAGTGATTAAACTAGCCCATAAGAGATCCCAAATCAATGGCAGATATAATGATTGCTAATGTTTTTGTGGCCTTCAATATGTTTTTCAGCAAGAATAAAACTACAGCAACAGAGGTACTAACTAAAAATGGCATGATAACTAACTACTAAAATAAACTTAAAACATTAAGGAATGAATGTTTATCAGCACTTCCTTTCAATATCTGAACACTGAGAAACTGTTCTCAGTCAAGATATTCTCACTTCTAAGTCTTTCAAACATAGAATAATTTTAAAACTAGAGTCTTTTTACAAACAAGCCATAACCTAACAACTTTCTTTTCTTTCTTTTTCTTTCTCTTTCTCTTTGTTTCTCTCTCTCTTTCTCTCCCTTCCTTCCTTCCTTCTTCTTTCTCTCTTTCCCTTCCTTCCTTCCTTCCTCTTTCTCTCTTTCCCTTCCTTCCTTTCTTCCTTCCTTTCTTTCTCTTTCTTCTCTGTCTCTCTTTCTTTCTTTCTTCTTTCTTTCTTTTTCTCTTTCTCTCTCTCTCTTTCTTTCTTTCTTTTTCGTTCTCTTTCTCTTGCCTTGCTCTGTCACCTAGGCTGGAGTGCAACGGGATGATCATGGCTCACTGCAGTCTCAAACTCCCAGGCTCAAGCAATCCTCTCACATCACGACTTAAAATTCTACACAATGAATTTTTATAAGGTGAACTGGACACTCTACTACTGATTAAACAGGACACCTGAGTTCCGCTAAGGCACAGTAGGGAGACATAAGTTCTTTATCCTAGTGATTTTGTACTCCTCCAAGTTGCTGGGATTTCTGGCAAGCACCATCATGCCTGGCTAATTTTTTATTTTCTGTAGAGATGGGGTCTTATCATGTTGCCGAGGCTGGTCTTGAGCTCCTGGGATCAAGCAATCTTCCCACTTCAGCCTCCCAAAGTGCTGGGATTACAGGCACGAGGTAGATAACTGCTCTTCCACACAGACTTGGGTTATCAATAATTCCCTCAGAAAGAAAACTGTCTCCCTACTATTGGAGGTACCTGATAATGTCAGATTGGCAATAAACAAATTCTTCTATTGGAGATATTTGTAAATTGAAGGCTTTTATTTTTCTCACAAATGTAGCTATAAATTCCAAATATCATTTTGCAAACCTGCCATTTTTTTTCCCCAAACGTTCTCAACATTTTTGGTTTTTTTTTTTTTTTTTTTTTTTTTTTTTTGAGACAGAGTCTTGCTCTGTCTTTCAGCCTGGAGTGCAATGGTGCCATGTCGGATTACTACAACCTCCGTCTCCCAGGTTCAAGCAAGTCTCTTGAATAGAGTAGCTGGGATTACAGGCAGCAGCCACCATGCCTGGCTAATTTTGTGTGTGTTTTTTTTAGTAGAGACAGGGTTTCACCCTGTTAATAAGGCAGGTCTCGAACTCCTGACCTCAGGTGATCCACCCGCCTACGCCTCCCAAAGTGCTGAGATTAAATGTATGAGCCACTGCACCCAGCCCCAACATTAGTGTTGTTTATTTATACTCACCGCCCACATAGGCTTTCTCTTCCACATGCTTAGGGCCTTTTACTATATGCTGATTGGATGAACAGTACAAAATCACCAGAATAAAGAACTTATGTCTCCCTACTGGGCCTCAGGGAAACACAGGTGTCCTGTTTAATCAATAATAGAGTGTCCAGTTCACCTTATAAAAATTAACGGTGTAGAGTTTTGAGTCCTAGAAAATATGGAGTAACTGACAGAGATTTCAATTCTGGCAAGAGTATAGGAAAAGGAAGAGATGTTTTTTACTGCAATTAAATAGAGATTAAGAACAGTGCCAAGAAGCAAATTCAGATTAAAATCACATTTGGTTTTAACTGATGTAATTCTGTCCCACTCTAATATTTAACTGCGTGATAGCTGAGGATGCTATGACACAATCTGGTGTCAGTATCAGATGAAGATGGAAGAGGGTCAGATCTTAAGACACCTGACTGCAGGAGGCAGGAGGAAGAACAAGTCAAAACATCACTGTGGGAGGGTGACAGGCTGACAGTAGCCCATAGTTTGACTTAAAGATGGAGAAGTCTTATCTACTAGTTACTCCAGAAAATATAACTTCTATAATTATCTAAAAAGGCTCTTTCTTCTATGAGATAGTCCATCAACAGAGAGTTGCTCTCACAAATGACTGCCTTGTCCATTTGGAAAGTTTCTGTTAGTCTCACTAGGCTTAACAAAACACCTCCTAGTTGTAGGACCCAGAACCTCTACGGACTCTCAAAGAGCCATTATGTGGGCTGGGTTACTTGGATTTTATTAGCAGAAGTGATTCTCTGTAAGGTCAGGGAACACCATCTGCTTCCCCAGATACTGGATACATTCAGCCCTGTAGTGGAAACTGCGTTGGGATTTTAGGCCAGTCACAAAAACTGAGAGCTCAAAGGTCTCAGTTGGCATGTGTACACTAATGCCATCATTTCTGGGGACGATACTGTTCATGATCATTTCACTGTTCTCACCTCCTCACCCTGTACAGGCCGCAGTAACTGACACCCACTTCCTTGACACCCTAGGCACTGCCTTGCTTCTATATTTTGCTTGATGCTGCTCTAGAGTGCATGCCTCTCATTACAGTGTTATTATCTCGCCTTGGGAGTGTCATTTTTGTGGTGACATGGGAACATGTGACAAACCAAAGCCACCAGTTTGCCATGGAATATGGTTGGAGCCAGTAAGGTCTCTCTAACTGGATGGGGAAGGGTGTTTCCACATCCCTAAGTTCTCCCATTGTGTTTTATGAAACACTAAAAAATGTCTCACATATTGTCTCTTGTTTTGACATCTACTAATGAAGTTAGTGAAGAGGAGAAAACGCAATGTAGAAGTCAGTGGGGGAGGTCTAGAGTTTTTTGAAATCTAATTCTGTTGCCCAGTTGGCATATTCATCTAACTTTCTCATCCCCTCGCATAGATCTAGAGTTTATAGGTTTTGTGGATTCCAGCATGTTTTGTAACTGTGTTTCTTTCTATGATGACACTCTACCGCAAGACTGAAATAATCTCTTTTAAAATTGCCACACAAGGGCACCAAACCTAATAAAAAATCATTATAATTAGATAGCTGCATCTTTCTTCTTCTAAAGCCATTGGTAACCAAGAAGAAAACTTCCCCATAACCTCTAAACCAAGATCCTCAAGATAATAAACTAATCTTTCAATCAACATTAGCATAAAATGATAGTGCAGAATGCAAGCAATACATTGCTATAGCATATATCTAAACTGATAGCACAGTCACCACCAAAATGATAAAGATAATAACATTTTCCACAAGTCAGAGAAAATATTGCCAAGTGATTTTCTTAAAATAACTAGTTATTTGAAACCCTTTGGTGTTCTCAGAACACTGTAAAAGTCTAAAGTCAATTCAGAGGTCAAATATATTCTTCCCCAAATTAACACAGTGCTGAAACAAGACAAAATCTGGCTGGGAGATATAGGTTTTTCTAATTCTTCTCCCGCAGACTTTAAATAGGCCATGAGATAAACCAAAGAACATGTAGCCATCCACTAATGGAGGAATTTAATTTTTTCTCCAATCTGACAGGATGCTAGCGGTGCCAGCATTAGTATTCTTATGGTGTCTGTGACTGGTGCTAATCCTTGGCAAGAACTGCACTTTTTTTTCAGAGCTTATAAAAATGGTACATATTGTGTATATATTACATACATGTATCTGTACACATTATATATGCATAACATAGATTCAGTGTAGAAATCAGATCATGAAGCAGGCATCTATGAGCGGCAGTAAGGAGCACGTGCTCTTTACATGACCTACTTACAGAAGGCAGAGTCTCCCCGTCAGGCGGTCTTCAGCATGACAATTAGCAGTTTTTCCCGCAGTTTGGCCAGCAGGAATGACACAAACCTCTCCCTAGCACAAGTCACTCAGCCCTGTCGGGTTCCTGCTGCTCTCTGGGCAACGGCATTCCATTAGGAGTGTGACACAGTAGGGAAAGAGACCGGTTCACTGTGAGACCTGCTACTCACTCTCGTACAGTGTATCGGCCCCCCTTCCCACTGCACAGTGGCTGCCGGGCTCTGGGCAGGAGGCATGTGGCCATCATGAAAGTGAACCATGGAGTCACAGTTCCACCGAGACACGCTGCATTCTCAGTAGCCTTCTTCTAAAGGCAGTATCTTTTAGCACGGTATTAAAACAACCTAATTTGGTTCCCTAGCCTTAAGAACAGGGGAAAGCACTCTGTTCAAATTGAAAACGAAAAAAAAAATTAAAAGAAGGTCTAAACTAGAAAGGTAAGGACGTGGTTGACTTTCTGCTTTAACGGAAGAAGGATCAAAAAATAATTCACATAGACTGTTTAGCATGCATGCCAGGGATGCTAGTCTGACGTATGCTTCACCTTCTCGTACCTACTACTTTTCCACACAGAGTCAATCAAAGCTTTGTTATCTTCTCTGGGTAGAGGAAATGTGCTGATTTAAATTGCCAAGCTTGAACACTCATCCAAAGAGTACAAGATTCACCAGCAAAAATAACTGGGTTGAGAAGAAAATGGGAAACAGATTCCAAGTACCTGCTTGCTGTGCTCCCTGTGGCATCTGCTGACTCCTCTGGGCATTGTACTGAACTGAGGCCATGGGCCGGTACTGTTGTGTGGTTGAGGTAGGGTACTGACCAGATGGATAATAATAGACAGGCATCTGTGGAAGAAAGCAGAGAATGAGAATGGTAGATAATGTAAATTTTTAAACATAAATTATGTTTTTGTCTTTTAATTGTGGTAGGTTGTGAAGATGGCCACCACAAACTTTTCCCATGCCTATGTGTATAGGCATGCTACTTCTCCCATGAAGAGGCAAAATCCATTCCCCAAACCTTCAATCTGACCTGGTTCTGTGACTTTCTTTGACCAATGCCATGAGCCAGAAATCGTGCCTGAGACTTTCAAACCTGATCCTAAAGAAGACTTGCCGCTTCCACGCCTGTAAGTGGAAAACCCAGCCGAGAGATAAAGAAGTCCAGACTATTCTGCTGCAGAGGCCATGTGTGGAACAGGCACCTCCAATTGACTGGTTACCCTCAAGTTCCAGGCATGTGGGAGTAGCCCCAGTCAAGCTACCCCAGCCACATGGAGCAGAGGTGAGCCATCTGTGATAAAACCTGCTCAACTGCTGAACTAGTGATCACAAAATGGTTATTTTAAAACAAGCCTTTTGTGGGTTTTTAGATGAAACAAGAGAGAGTAAGACAGTTATCATCAACAATAAAAACCTACATTTTAAATATTATGTATAACTTGAATTGCTTTTCTAATGGAAACAGAGGTGAGACATGAAAACTGCTGATCTCTAGCCTAAAAGGAGCAGCGAACGCAATGATGAAATACAGTAGTCTATTAAAGCACATTGCAGAATGATTGGGACATACCACTATTCAAAAAAATGTATGTTCAATCTAAAAGGGGAAATAAGATTTTTAAAATCCTGTTTATGCTACCTTCTTAACTTTCTTATGACTGAGAATGAATAAAACTATTCTGACTACTTGATTATGATCCAAATAAAATGTTTCCTGATCTGTTAGACTTCTTTGCCTGCCTCAGGTCATTTATATTAAGGCCACTTCCTTACTAATCTTAGTTAATGATTTTCCCTCTCCAGGCTTCTGAGTTTTCTCCTATCATATTCTCTAAAATGACAACTGAGGTACCCAAGTAGACAGCCTACAAACATAGATACACAGACCAACATTACAAGCCAATTATTTGAGAACGGTGATTTTCATGGCTATTTTGTTTTCCGATTTGCTCAGGTCACATAAGAAGCACTCTTCTATTTCAGTGTTGTTATTGAAACATATGTAACATATTTTACTGCCTGAGGATAAAGTGGGAAAAATATAACAATCTGTGTGAATCTGTAACTCCTGTAACTCTGCAATTTCATGGAATCATGATGAATAATAGCTGTGGTTATATAATATACGGATATTCAATGGCAAGAGGCTGAATGAGTCTAAAGCAATCTTGGGTCAGTATCTGGCAACTAATTCATTGCATACCTTATTCATAGTGATTTGAGCTTACTACTTTTCTCTTATTTTATCAGGCAGTTTATAACAATAAAAAAAAAACAAATAATTCCGGAGTGATAATAATATTTAGCTATACTCTGGCAAATTGTGGTGCTATTAAAGATGACTACCATTATGCATCAGATGCCTCCCGATAGTAAGAATAAGAACAACTATCATCTAATTTATTTGTCAGCATTTATATTTACATGTCTTTTAGGAAATAACATTTTGTTCCTTTAGAAAAGACTGCGTCTTGATTAAATGTAAGCTCATGAATGTGGTATCTATTCCTTGATCTCCCTCCTATGTTCAATATAAAACATAAAATACGCTCAGGAATGAAGGAATTTATAGTTACAAACATTCTAATGAGCACTAACAGTTAGGATAAAAGTACAACTGCATGTAAAAAAGATGTTTTATTAATTCAATTTTGTTTTTTGTTTTGTTTTTGTTCTTTTCCCTAGACATAGCTTCTGTGATTCTTTGCAAGCTGCGCTAGAGATTTGGCTAATTGAATTCAGCACCACTCCAAGGTGGCACTTCGGTCAGCTCTTAGGAACTATGATCCACAACCAGATGAAGCAAATGAGCTCTTGGTCTATCCTTATCCTCAATCAAAGAGGATGGAAAGGAAGCCAGGTTAACAGCCATCTTTTAAAAGATCAGCATGAAAGGTTTGAAAGGAGAGAGGTAAAGGGAGAAAGGAGTAAGAATGGCCCAAACGGGAGAAAATGTATATGTTCAATTAATCACGTTAAAATATCGAGAATCTAAAAATGAGCAGATTAGGAGGGAAAAGAAGGAAGAAACTATAAAAAATACACACTTCTCCCATGTCCCTTCTTCAAATCCTCTTTGCCTCACCTATGTGTTTCCCACTTCACCTTTCCAGTGGGCATTTAGAAAGCACACACGATGAGTCACATGAAATCGACCTTCACATTTATTATACAGATTCATTTTCTACAGAAATTTAACATATTTCCACATATGGTTGTGGGTTGAATCTGAACTAAGTTATTTTCATTGTTCCATAGTTGGGTGATCAGATTTTAAAATATTTACTAATTAAAAATTATTGTGGGCTGTAGCCTATATCTTTATCTGTGATTCTTCAAAAAGAAGTTCACATACGTCTAGACTGATCATGAACGATGGATACCTCCCTCTCTTTCTATCTTAAACCTACTGAAGAAGGAATGAAAGTATTTCTGTCACAGACACAACAGGGGTTATGAATTGTTTTTGCTTCTGCAGCTGATTAATATTAAAATCTCTTCAGTGAAGAGAGACTTTCGTTTTTAAATATTTATTTATTTCATTTTCTGAGACAGGATCTTGCATTGTTTCCTGGGCTGGAGCGTAGTGGTATCGTCATGGCTCACTGTAGCCTTGACATCCCAGACTCAAGCGATCCTCCCACCTCAGCCTCCCCAAAAGGTGAAACCACAAGTATGTGCCACCACAGCCAGCTATATGTATTTTTTTATTTTTTTGCAGAGATGAAGTCTCCCTGTATTGTCCAGGCTGGTCTTGAACTCCCAGGCTCAAGTACATCTTTTGCCTCAGCTTCCCAAAGTGCTAGCATTACAGGTGTGAACTACCAAACCTGGCTAATTTTTACTTTACGGTTTTTTTTCTTTTAAATTTAATTAAACATCTTGCTAACTATTTTGTTTGTCAGCAGAAATTAGCAAGGATACTTAAATGTTTTTTAGGCCAAAAAGGCTAAATTATTTTTCCCAATAATTAAGCTTTAAGTATTTAATGTATTGGTAAAATTATTAATATATTAATGAATCCCTTTCTCCTGTAACTTAAACTTATTTTACACATCTTTAAAATCCTACTTGTGAAGAGATATTACAGATAAGGCAACTGAAGATGAAGTATTAATTAATCACTCAAAATAAAATGAACAATTTAGTGACAATTATTTCATGATAGAAGGTTTTGTGTGGCTTGAAAAGAAAATAATTTATTCAAGATGTTAAGGCAGTGAAACAAATGATACAAGGGTGACACAGCACTTTAAACAGCTCATCCAATGCAATACTTCATAATTAGGATGGAATTTTCTTGGGATCTGTGTGACTTGAAAATGGACCAGAAAATGCCTCTGTGCATTTTATATCTTGACAGTAATCACTTCCAATATTCTTCAAGGGATACCCAAGAGAGCACCAGAGATGTTTGGTGGTGAACAGTAACACATAATCAGTCTTTGAGAAGACAGTAAAAATCAGTGATCTGTGGTGTCTTACATGCTCAAGTCAATTAAATATGATTAATGGCTACCTGTGAGAGACGCGTGAGCTCTGCTTTCCCTTAGGAAGAGAAAAGGACTGTGGATATCAGCTTATACCTCCTCCTTTATATTCATAGAGGAGCTCCTGCCTGGAGCACCAGATTAGCTCCAGAAAATGCTTATAAATTGATAAGAAAGGAAAGAACACATTTTTGGAGTAGCGGCAAGAGAGTGTTGAAGGTCCCCTAGGTCTGGACCTTTCCCTTTTCCAAGGCATTTCCTTCCTGGGCAATCCCCTGAGCAGAATATCGCATGGCAGAGAATGCTTTCTTATGGTCTCCGTACCAGCAGCCTGAAAAACGGGATATTCCCCTGTTGTTTTCATGGACAGTTGGATCAGTTTCAATCAAATCACTTTCTGAGCCCTGTAATTTTGAACAACCGATAAGTGGAAAAAATGCACTGCTTCCTGTTGGTGAGGAGTATTAACACAGGTGAGAAAGGGATTGAATCTGGTTACATTCTACATAGAAAGATAAAGGTCAAAATGCATCAAAAATCAGCTGTAGGTCACAGGCATGAGGAAACACACCTACCTGTGCAGGTGGAGGCTGTTGCACAAATCCCTGTGGTGAGGGAGGGGGCTGGAGGACCTGCTGGGAGATGGGAGGGCCAGAGCCTGAGAATCCTCCTGTAGGAAGCTGCTGGCCTGTAGAGGCGATGACATAGCTGGGCTGCTGGGCTGGCTGTGGCATAAGGGAGGACGGGTAGACAGGACCTGAAGGGGGTTCAGGAGTCTCCCCCGAGGACTGCCGGCTCAAGGTCATCTGGCCAAACTGTGTTGCCACATCGTCTCTCTGCAAGTCATGGAAATAAATGTGGGAATTTGTGGGATCAGCTTGGTAACAAGAGAAGAAGACACAGGGCACATGTCTGGAGTCGCAGGAGAGAAGGGAAGTACAATTTGGAAAAAATAAAATAAAATAAAATAATTCTTCAGCCAGAACATAATAAGAGAACAATTGATCATCTCAAGGGTCAGAGATGGCAAAAATTTTGATCCAAATCTTTCTCTTTCAATGGAAACAAATTCTTATTTTTTCCACTGAAAGCACAGGTTCCTCAGGATGGTGTTGTATACAAGGAAGGCTTGATATTCTGTCCTGAAGGGTCAGCTTGTCTTCCCAGCAGCAACCACAGAATCTGCCTCTGGAGAGCACCCATAAGGCAGAACCACTCATACTCATCACCCCCAGTGCTGCTGCAAAGATGGAGCCAGGACCTGTATCACCAATGGGCTGGGTAGGATTATATTCCTATATTATATTCCTATATTAGGGAGTATTTGTTCACTGGCCTGATCTGAAATTTAGGAGCCTGCCTGCCTGCCTTCCTTCCTTCCTTCCTTTCTTTTTCTTTCTTCTTTCTCTCTCTCTCTCTTTCTTTTCCTCTTTTTTTTTTTTTTTTTTCCACAAGATGGAGTCTCACTCTGTTGTCAGGCTGTAGTGCAGGCATGATCTTGGCTCACTGCAAACTCCACTTCCCAGGTTCAAGTGACTCTCCTGCCTCAGCCTCCCAAGTAGCTGGGACTACAGGTGTGCACTACCACACCCAGCTAATTTTTGTATTTTTAGTAGAGGTGGCATTTCACCATGTTGGGCAGGATGGTCTTGATCTCTTGACCTCATGATCTGCCCAACTCGGCCTCCCAAAGTGCTGGGATTACAGGCGTGAGCCACTGCGCCCAGCCACAATGCTCATTCTTTAAGCTGTTGCTCAAAATGACCTAGTGACTTGAGGGGGAGAAAAAAAAATGAAAGAAAATTGGGAGATTGGAATCCTGGGGACACTTACATCAGGAGCACAGGGTGATAATGGTTCTCATCCCAACACCATCTTTGAGATCTTCCTCAAACCCTCATGCCAAATTCCTGTATCTCTCTGTTCCTGATTTCTAACTCTGAAGGCATTCACTTCCGGCTTAGCTGATATCCTCTTAAAAGGGTACCAGACCGCAGAAGCACTCAGCATGGGACAGACAGATGACAGAAAGGAAACCACTGTTTTGCAGAGATGGGCTGTAAGGTCAGAAATGAGGCATTCACACATACTCCCTCACAGTCAGCCCAGGGCACCCACCCAGTGTCAGCCAGTGCCATGCAGAAAAGTAGTAAAATTAGTGAATATGCTTTCCTAGGGGAAAAAGTAATATACACACAATACAGTACCATGGGAAAGTGCTGCGTTGGAGACACAGGCAGGAGATGCTGGGGAGGAAAAGAGACTGCTGGATATTGCACTGACTGGGAGGAAGCCTGCAGCCCCTGGACAGATAGGAGGAGAGAAAAAATTGATCAGGTAACAGAAAAGCCCTGGGGTTGAATATCTCACAAGAAGCACACCCCTGTCCTTCATAGGCTCTCTAGGTTCAGTGCACTCCAGAGAGGGGAATCTGACACCGAGGAAAAGTCAAGGCTCTGAAAGAACAGAGCCAGACATCGTTGAGAGAGGCCCATTTGCATTTAGTGATTTTTTTTAAAAGAAGTTATTGATGTACATTTGATATTGTTGGTTACATCCTCTGGGTCTGAAAATATTGTCCCAAAACAAAGAAGTAATATCAAAAATTTAAAAAGAGTTTCATTCTGGCAGTCTACAGGTTTCTATTGACAGGTCTACGTGTCTTCCCAGCAAAGGAGGGCGGCAATGCATCTCTCTAAGGGGAGTACGTAGGAACAGCCGGTCCTCCTTGGAATCGACTAATTTCCGTTCTTCCCATTGATGAAGAATTCAGTCCTGACTCTTGGCAGACATGAGCATTTGATCTGTGACAGGATTGGGGGAGGAAGATGACACAAAGACCTAGAGTTCAGTCTTTGATAGAGGCTCCTCCATACATTTTTTAAAAAATGACATTTAGACCAAAAAAAAATCATTTATTCTCATCACTTTCATGCCTTCAACTTGCAAGTTACTGGATGGGGCACTCACCTCTATCTAAACTTAAGAATCCAGATAAAATCCTGTCAATCTGCAAAGAACTCTCTGCTGCCAGGTTTTATTTACGAGGCTTGAGTGGAAAATATACCCTTCTCCCTGATTCTCTGCTGCTCTGAGGACTATGCAGCCTTCATCTCAGGGTACTTCCCTTCCATGCCTTCCAACCAGCCCCTTACCTGAGTGACCAGAGGGCCTGCCATCTGTGGCTGTGGTGGCTGGACCTGCTGCTGGGGCTGCGGGGAGGGCTGCTGCTGTGATGGCTGCTGCTGGGACTGCCCCACCATGGCGCTTCGCAGGGGCTGCTGGCTGGTGGGTGGGTTGTATATTGCAGGAGTTCCATCGGGATTCACAAAGGGCTGGCCTGCAGGGGAGTCAGAGCTTAGTCCAGGCGAGCTTCTCAATCTCTTTGGCATAAAGAACCACTCCGATAGATACTCAAAAAGTAACCTAAAGTCAAGGGGCAAGCCAGTGGAAATCTAAGACCCCCAAACCTTCACCAGAGTGAGGACTTTACTGTTTGTAACCCATCACTTAAGCTAGGTGACAGTGGGAGCCCATGGCAATTTAAGAAGCAGCAAATAAATTGACCACCTGCAGGGAGCTTTGCCAAAGCTAAACGTATCTGTGGATGGAGGCACCAGTGGAGAGGCCTGCGGAGAAGCTATCTTCACAAAGCTAGGTGTTTTCTGCCCTGCACCTTACAGCCATCATCGAGATAACATACACTGAAGGATAAGGCTGCTTTCCAGTTACACACCTCTGGCAACATTCAGTCACAAGTTATTTACCAATACATTTATTTTGCTTCTACTAAGCCTTGTCAGCAATTCAGAATCATTATCAGTTCTTCTAGTAAATATGCAATGTAACATAACACGTACATTCACTCACTTCTCGAAATAGACATAAGCAAGGATACACAGGGTTTTCGATTTTAAAAGTAGTGCATCACAGAATCATCTTGTAATGGAAAAGCTAATATAAAGTCTTTTGCCTTATGAAATAATGGCATGGTTTGCTATTATTAATATTGCTATTCATCATAGTATTACTTTGTCTGTGAGGAGTATTTTATAGTTTACAAAATAGCATCGTTTGAGCCTCAACACAATTCCTGTGAGGAAGAAAGGTATCATTTTTCTGTTTTTCAGAAGAGAAAATGAAGCCTCATTCCTAGAATAATTATGGGAATAAAAAACTGAAAGGAGAAGAGCAAAGTGCACTAAATGAGGGAGAGATGGGGAGTAAAGGACAGAACAAACCAATTTTCCATGTGGCAAGCACAGTGACGGACACCTTACATGCATGATCTTAGCTCTCCTAACAACCTGCAGATATATATTCTCATTTCCACTTTAGAGAAAAGAAAATTAGGACTCAGGGGGACCAAGCAACTTATTCAGAAATATAAAAAACAGTAAGTGAGAGAAGTAGAAAATGACCCCGGTCAGTAAGACTTCAAAGTCTATTCACTTTCCATTATGCCAAATAACTAAAGTGAATTATCCAATTTTACATAATGAGTACAAGGAACAACTGGGTAACGATGAAAAAAAAAATCCAGTCGTAACTGAAAATTATTAATCAAAGCATGTGAAGTCAGATGAGTTGAAGGACGTGTTCAAGGTGAAGCAATACTTAGTGTTGGCAGATAAATACTGAGAAGCATCAGAACTTGAGGAAACGGACTGGCAAAGTATTCATGGAACTACTTGTGAGACTTTTCTTCCCTTTTCAGTCAATCCTGTAACCCTATTGGAAAAGGAGCAGTATGAATGCTTGTTTACAAGCTGAAGTCAGAGAAATATTCTCTAGAAGCCTGAGAAAATGCCTAGAAAGAACAGGGCTCCCAGGATGGGGTTGATATTTCAGTGGATGGTCCTCCTCATCTTGGCATAAGGGAGACGGTGGAGGCAGCATGCTGAGCTCCGCCCTAGCACGTATTCTAAAGGCTCTCAATCCATACATTGTTCTGATACACAAGGCTTGCATGACCATTCTTATCCAGGGTAAGAAGTGCATGATGGCAGAGGAAATAACAAGAACAGCCTTATTCTTCAATAATATAAATAAAGAACCAAGAATCATCAATCATATGAAAAAAATTTGCAACAAAAGGGAGCAAGGGGTTGGGCATGGTGGCTCATGCCTATAATCTGTTGTATGATATTCGCACGAGAACAGTCTGTTATAACATGGGAATTAAGCTAATTAACTAAGTGAATATTCTAAGTAAAGGAAATCAGTCACTTTGGGAGGCTGAAGTGGGTAGATCACTTGAGCTGAGGAGTTCAAGACCAGCCTGGGGAACAGGGCGAAACCCTGTCTGTACAGAAAACGATAATAAAAAATTAGCCTGACATGGTGGTGCACACCTCTGGTTCCACAGGAAGTTGAGGTAGGAGGGTCACTGGAGCCCAAGAGGTGGAGGTTGCAGTGAGCCAAGATCATGCCACTGCACTCTAGCCTGGGTGACAGAGTGAGACCCTGTCTCAGGAAAACAAAAACAAAAACAAAAAAAAGCAAGACAGGTAAAAAAAAATCTAAAAACTGACCCAGAAGGAAGGAAATATTCTAGTGAAAAAAGTACCTATGCTATTCCTATAATAACAGACTGTTATAACATGGGAACTAAGCTAATTAAGTGAATATTCTAAGTAAAGAAAATCAGTCACAAAAGGGCATCTACTGTGAAATCTCATTTATTACCTACAAGATCAGGCAAAACTAATCAACGGTAATAGAATTGAGAACAGTAGTACCTCTGGGAGGGCACGAGGAAACCCATGGGAAGACTAGACATAGTCTAGGTCTCATTCTGAGTCAAGTTTACACAGATTTTCACATATGCAAAAATGTATTAAGGTCTGCACTTCAGATGTGTGCAGACCATGCACTTCCCCTATATATTGTACAGCTCAATAAATTAAGCAAGTAAAGTGAAGCAAGTTGGGGAGGAAAATGCTGAGATTGTAGTAATGCCAAACAAAATGCTCACTGGTACAGAGCAAAAGCCTTGACTTCAGCTCACTTAGGAATGGCAACCAGAGGCTCACATTCCCTATTATTCCCACAAATTTTGACTGCAAATATATTCGTGTGTTTGTAATGAGAAACTTTAAATGTTGCATACTCAGAAACATACCTAAATTCCGATCACAGTTTCATAACCAACAATAATGTGCTGTGACGGGGAAGCAAATGTGCCAGAATTGTATTTGCAAAACAGCAACAAAATCAAGTGTTTGCTCTCGCTCTCTCTCTCTCTCTCTCTCTCTCTCTCTTTTTTAATGTTCTTCATTTTCCAGACACTTGTTTTCCTATCACATAGATGCATTTTATTGTTTTAAATGAATTTTCTTTTTGAAAAATAATTTTCTTCTAGCTTCAAAACTACAACCCATTTTCCCTCCCAAATCAGCAATTTGGGGAAAGATTTTTAAAAGCTCAATATTAAAAAATCTATCAGCCCATTTAGTGTTCTGATCTTTAGTTTTCCTGTGTTTCATTTGTTCTATATTTTAGAAAGACAAGAGAAAAATTCTAGGTACTTAACTTTTTGAAAAAATCACAGAGACAGTCATACAACTCCATTTGGAATTATTTCAAAATCAGTCTCATGTTGTACACACACACACACATACACACACACACACACACAAAATGTACATATACAATGGAAAGGAAAAAGAAAGGAGTTTTACTATATTTCTGTATGGCTTTTGATTTACTCCAATGAAAACTAAGGAAGTATGAAAAACTAATCATAACTAAAATTTTAAAACATAATTCCCAAAACATTCCTGTGTCTTTTGATAAATTCTAGATCCTCCATTTGAAATACGATTAATATGATGTGGGCTAGAAGAAGTTTCTAAATAATTGCACATAGAAAAACACTAAGGATTCATGTAAGTAGAGAGAGATGGCAGGTTCTTCTGGAAAGAGAAGAGAGTACAAAAGATTGATCCTTATGCTCACCAAGGAGAGATGGAAAGAAGTGAGAAACATGAAAGAAGATGGATGCCAGAGAACAGAAGAAAAGCAATTTCCTAAGAGACCCAGGATAGGTAACGATTGGTTTCCAAGTCAGGCAATGACAGCCTCTCTATATTCTATGATTTCTACCAATCCAGATGCAATTACACTGAATACAAGCAATTAGTTTGAATGACAGCTGCAAGACTAAAGAGGAAAAAAGGACTGGCTGGCCCTCAGCCTAGCTAGCCTAGAGGACGTTTTCATGTCAGAAACTGCACAAGCACGCTCAGCAGGCCTTGGCATGGGTGCTGGCATAGGTGGAGAGAGTGCAATGACAGAAATAAGCCAGGGCACTTTGAATGCAGAGCAGGTGCAGAGAAAAGGATTAAATGCAGAATGCTTATTCCTCTCAAGTATATGACATTAGGTGAAAAACTGCTCTACTATCCATATCAACATGCATAACGGGTAGTAGATATTATTTCAATAAATGTAATTATTGAGCACCTGCGCAGTGCCTAAGACCTTGCCATCAATTTCAGGAAAGCACACAAAAAATTAAACAAATAAAAAATAACTAAGCATGGACCCTCTACACAAGAAGCTTATATATATGTTAGTGACAAGGAAATGAACTAAAGGACAATTCACACAAGAAGTGAAGTCATCATATGACCTTGGTTTTTAACACTAAAGCATTTCTGCATTTACCCTTCTGTCAAGAAGGGTAACTATTTAAAAAGAAATAGTCACATTATAAGGGAGCTACTGATTATGGGTAGACAAGGATTAACTTACACCTTGCAAAGATACATTTATGGACAGAATGCAAAATTCATGGTTCATTTAATTTTAAAAATATAGAAACAGTTTGGATAAATAGATGCTAAAAGTCCTGATAAAAATAAAAAGTATAGTTATGGAAGTCTGTCAGGAATATTTGAAAGACAACAGATCTAAAAAGCTCCTCAAAGTGAAGTCCCTGCAAATGGCATGACCTTACATAACACAGTCTTAAACTTGTACCAGATAATGGCCAAGCAAAATGTCAAAATAATATATATGAACATTAACGAGTTCTTGAGGGAGGCCAATGCCTATTGGCATTTCTGGATTGCACTGAGTTGAAGTAAAATAATCCGACAAAACTGAGCTTTCTGCTAAAAATTTCCAAAAGGAGGCTGGGTCCAAGACAACTGGAGGAAGATCAAACCCAAGAATCCAGGCTTGCCTTACAAGGATGAAGATGTTAAACAGGGAAAACTTTGAAAAACAGCCTCTGTGGCACGTCACTCATCCAGATGCCTGAAAAGCAGAGGAAGAATGAGCAAAAGGTCTAAGTTAGAAATGGACCTGCTGAAAGCTGAGTCTGAGGCCAGACAAAATTGAAAGTTATGGTTATATTGGGGAAACTGCAAGGGTATATGTGAATGGGTCGATTTCAGTGTACCAAAGATTTAGTACTTAGTAAGAGCCAAGTCAATTGTGCTGACAAAGGAAGTTACATTTTTGTTTCATTTAGTAGGCACATGATTGACAGATACCTTAGTATTTTTAAATCATTGCTTGTCTTATTCTTGCTTAAAACAGATGTTTTATCAATTACAGTTTTGCACATGAGCCATATTCCAAATATATGACATTAGCTGAAAAACTGCTCTGTTATCCATCCCACATATATAATGATTAGTAGATATTCTTTCAATAATGATGTAATAGTTGAGCACCTGCACAGTGCCTAAGACATTTTTATTCATTCTGGGGAAGCAACAAATAAAATAACTAAGTATATGGCTCGTCTGCACAGGAGCTTGTAAGTATGTTGGTAACAAGGAAATGAGCCCATGGGCACTACAAATGAGAAGCAAAATAGTCATATGATCTTGGTTCCTAACACCCAACTATTTCTGTTGCATACTTGGTAGAAAGGTACTTAAAAAAGGGTGAGAGGTGTAGTTTCTAGATTCACAGCAATGACAGAAGAAGATGAGTTCCAGCCCAAAGGAGGGAAATTTTTAGTTTCAACAGTAAGAGATTTGATAAGTAGATACGTGTAAACACACACACACACACATACACATACTACAGATACACCTATACATATAACATGCATTATATATAATACATATATGTACATACACATACATGTGTATATTTTCAATTTACAAAATAAGTATATTCTAGAAAAGAAGAAACATAATTCACCTTGCATCTCACCACTCAAAAATAGTATGCAATATAGTCATACATTTCCTTTTACTTTAGAATACTTTAAATATAGCATTTGTCAGATCAGAAAAGTATGTATGGAGAAGCTGTTCAATGGTGTTATTAAATCCTTTTCCTTAGTTGGGATCCTTTTACAAAAGAGATATTTTGGTAACAGCTCTAAATGACTCAGTTCAATGAATAAGAATTGGGATTTGGCACCAAACAACATTCTGTTTCTTTTTTCTATAAACAAGATTATAGATGATAATATACACATACACATGCACAACCATGCTATCATTACAAATAATATTCCTGCATTGTACCCTAAAAAATACTCTGCTGAGCTTTTTCAAAACACTCTGTAATTTTGCTTAAAACAAACCACTCAAAACAAGTGGTTAAAATGTGCTCTTTTCTGCAAGCCCTCTATCTCAATTAAAAGTGAAAGCATTTAAGCCAACAAAGTCAAACAGCACTTTGATTAGTGCCTAAAGTAATGAATATGATCCTGGTCTTCTTTTCGTTTTCTTTATAGTGCTTACAATAATCCAGATAAAATAAAAGCAATCTAAAAATCCTCCTTAGAAGTATCTAATCTGAAGCTTTCAAACAGTTTTCAATAAAATGATTATGCCGTTCTTCCCTCAAGCTTATGGCATTTTCAATATGTCTAAATCAAACACCATGATTTGGGAATGTGCCATATGTTTTATGAAAATGTAGCAATTATTCAAGTAACTATTTTACTACAGTTCTCATGTTTCCCTGAATTTCCTAATTACTAGTAGCACTATATTTGTGAGAAGATTGAGTCAGATCATTTTTATGAGATACTTATGCAGTTTTGCATTTTCAAGTTTAGCTAATTGAAGAAATAGTCTGGAATGGTCTAAGCAAAACTTCAGATCTGTTTCAAGACAACTCCATTTATTGCCAGTCCCTAATAAAGACCTCTTAAGAAGTGACTCGTCAATGTCAAGCTTTCTAAGCCAGGGATTCTCAACTAGGGTACCATGACATTTTGAACTGGATAATCTTCTGCTGTGGAAGTCTGTCCTGGGCATTGGGGGATGTTTAGCAGCATTTCTGGCCTCTACCTACTGGGTGCTAATAGCAGTCCTCTTCTCCCCAGGTCATGATAATCAAAATGTCTCCAGATATTGCCAAATGGCCTTGGGGGCAGAGACAAAAATGCCCCTGCTTGAGAAGTCTCCCCCGCAAATAAGCAGATATTCCTGAGTTCATTTCCTGATGTTAGAATCTCAATGCCCTCAGTCTTTTGAAATCAATGTGGAAGTTAAATGACCCACTGGAGAAATGCAAAATTAAAGAACCAATGACCATTCATCATGGAAGAAACTGTAATTACAGAGTGAACACTTTTCTAAAACCCACCAACATCAATCTAGGCCTGACATTTCTAAAGTACACAAGAATTTTCTCTCTGTATCCTCTTCACCACAGCTGTTTCTTACTCCTTTCATAGGAGGTGGCCTAAGTTCTAAGGTTAAAAAGCAACTTCTATGGTTGATGGTCACTATATGTCTCAATGGATACTTCAATTCCAGAAATATCCTTGGACGCAAAAACACTTCTGACATAATACAGGCTAACTGAGGATTTAGACTGAGGAACACAAAGTTATAATTAGTATGTCCCAGCTTATCACCATGTTCCCTCATCTTAGCTTCTAAGCATGCATGAGAGACATTGTAGTAAAAGAAAAAAAGACAACTAGAAAAGTAGATGCTTCTGGAAATATCTGTATCAATGTCAATATTGATATGAAGATATAGATATGTAGGTATAGATACTGTTGTAAATCTGCTCTTTCTAAACAAAAATGCTTCACAACAGTTCATGCAACTAGCTTTCCTGTTCAGGAATTCTCAGAATATTTGCTAGCAAATTCATAAGATCAAACATAAGAATAAACTCCTGAAAGTCTTGTGCTCCTGATAAAGCAGGTAGTAACTCACCTGTGTGTGGATTAAGAAGGATGCTTCCAGGAGGGATGCCTGTTGCAGCTTCAAGTGGAAGGAGGATGTAGCTGGTGCTGCTGGGAGCGACCTGGCCCCCTATTCCATTCTCTGGATAAGGCACACAGCCTGGAGAACCAGCTGCCACGCCTGAGACCAGGGGTGTGCTCTGGAGAGGTGGATGGGTGCGGGACAGCGATCCTGAGGAGCCTGTGCTGCTGGAAGACTCCGAACCTGGCATAGGGATATGATCAACAAATCATTTAACACACAGAGAAGAGAGAAAGCACCAATCTGTGTCTAAATGCTTGCTTTTCTGTGACACATCATTAAAGAATTTGAGACACATGCTGTAGGATGAGATTAACTAATGCCACTCCCCTATTTTGGCCTCATATTTTATCGAAATATTTGCTACATGTTTTTCAGATGTGTCAATTTTCTGGGAAAAGAGGAATTAAGAATGAGAACTTTCTCAGCCTTTTCAGGAATTACTAGGGTGACAAATCGGTAAAGGGTACCCTAAAGTTCTGAACTCGGTACCTGAAAACTCCCTCTTATATCCCCAAGTAATTAGTACCATGGAAATGTCTTACTAAGCTGAAATAATAGGAATAAAATGACTGGGATGAAGGTTAGAGACTGCACCTTAAGGAAGGGCCCTATGATATGCAGGTCATGTGCATGTTTCTAAAGTACTGGTTCCAACACCTATACAGCTGAAGTCTGAAGGAGTCTCGTCATAAATAATCTTTCACCTTCATGTGTGAGTAGAAGACCTGGGAGCATAGCGTATATGAGCAAACATATTTCAAAATCTAATCGGATCTCTTTTAAGGAGTGGCATGATTTAGGAGAACGTGTGAAGGATAGAGTGTCAGGGAGACACAAATGAATCAGGGCTTTTTCTAACCATCTGACCAGAGGCAATTAAAAACCATTGAATGTTATAATTTTTGTGCATAAAGTTGAAACTTTAGATATTAAGGATTTTAAAAACAAACAAAAGATGCGGCCAGGTGTGGTGGCTCATGCCTGTAATCCCAGCACTTTGGGAGACTAAGCTGGGTGGATCACAAGGTCAGGAGATTGAGACCATCCTGGCTAACACAGTGAAACCCCAGCTCAACTAAAAATATAAAAAATTAGCCAGGCATGGTGGTGCGTGCCTGTAGTCCCAGCTGCTTGGGAAGCTGAGGCAGGAGAATCGCTTGAACCTGGGAGGCAGAGGTTGCAGTGAGCCAAGATCACACCACTGCACTCCAGCCTGGGTGACAGAGCAAGACTCCGTCTTTAAAAAAAAAAAAAAAAAAAAAAAGATGCAAGGAATCAAATAGATGGTGGGCATTATTATTATTTGTAATATATTTAAGTGTTTATGGTACTGTACTGAATTTTGCATATTTGAAGAAGTCTTATTAGTATGGTTAAAGGGTAGACCAAAGAGGGCTTGGCCTTATAATGACTGAATATCCTTTAGATGACACAGAATAGTAAAATAATCATGATGTTTATGGATTCCAAATTTTCCAGACACATAGATAATAGGAACAGTGTTCAGAAGTTCCTAAGGTGAATCTAACAATCTCTTCTGTCCCACCATTATGAACAAAAAGAGAAACATATCCCAATATGTCCATTGGGCACTCACTGGCATTTCACTGCAGCAAGAGCCAAGCAGCCCCAGTACCCTTAACCATGGCTCTCCTCGGCGCTAGGTTTTAACCAGACAGCCAAGAGAAAACACACTAAGTAAAATGTATACTACTGCAAATTCAAACTAATAGAGTACTTGGGTAATATAGGTTGCAAGAATGTAGTACATGAGGTTG
Source organism: Cacajao melanocephalus (assembly GCA_963573385.1). NCBI lineage: Eukaryota > Metazoa > Chordata > Mammalia > Primates > Pitheciidae > Cacajao > Cacajao melanocephalus. The sequence goes on from CAUYLG010073568.1 coordinate 27,595, forward strand.
ATTAAATCATTGGCCTACACCATTGATTATGTCATTAAAAATACATTCTCGTGTATCATTAAAGTCAAAATATGCAATCATTTATTAACACTCTTTTCAAAAGATTCTAAAATATGCCCTTAAATTAAACTGGAGATCTTTTAAAATAAGTGATAGGAATATAACATTTAAGTGTAGAGAAGACGGGCATTTGGAGAGCATGACAATTTTGAGGAGAATGATAATATTTACTGGGCACTTAGTATGTGTAAGCACTTGAATAAACACTTAAATAATAACTGTTACTGCCTGTAAGAAACTGAAATATAAGAAAGTTAGGTAACTCAGGTCAGCTCATGCAGCTAGATAACGGCAGAGCTGGAATTTGGTCCATGCAGACTTATCTACAGCTCAAGCTTTAACCATGACCCCACATTGCTTCTTGAAATTGTACATATGCATATACCATGACCCGTCACAAGTGTTCTGGTGTTCATAGTTGGGCATCTTTACCGCTTTCCCCATGACTTAATTATTAATAACGATAGTTTTACATCAATTCAGGATGCTCCACCTAAGTGGTTTAGAATGCTAATGGGGTTCTGAATAAGGCATGGGGAGAAAAATAAAAATATGTAAAAAGAATACTGAAAATGCTAATAGAAGTTTTGAGACTATGTCACTGAAATTATGACTCTGTGATCATAGTCTCAATGCAGACTGTACTGTTTGTTTATGGACCTGCTGTGTATAATTTGATGCTATGTTACACATTTGACTCTAGAGTCAACAGCAACAAGAAAAGTCCTGTACCCAGGTGTTTAAGATTATACAAACATAATTCAGCTCACCTCCAGACTGTGGGACTAGGCAAGGAAGAAAGAGTTGGGGCCAAAGAAGTGTGTCCTAACTCGGATTTGAGCTGTAAGCCAGTGACAGCATGAGTGCGTGTGTTGGGAGGGGTGGGTTGATGCAGACAGACTGAAGTGTCACAATCAAATCCAAAGAGTAATTTAATTTTGGTTTTAGAAGGATGGCCATTAATCACTGATTTCCAATATTATACCCTTCCCTCATCTGGGGGAACAGAAGCAGCATCAATAGGAGAAATGAAGAGGCAATGCAAATGATTTGATTCCACAGGTAAAAGGAAGGAAGAAAGCCTAAATTTGGCTCAAATTCTCTGCACTTGATAAGATGAAAATAAAGTCAAACCTCTCCAAAAGGATGGCTCGGCAATCAACACGCAGCCAGGATTTAGTAACCGGCCCTTCTGATTGGCTTATAACCAGCTTTGACCAGCATGTAAACATCAATCATGAAGGCCATGGAGAGCCATATTCTACACATAGCCAGGGTTGCTGAAGTCTGTGATAAAACACAAATGCTAATGATGGTGCTAAAAGGCACAGGATTAGAAGTGTTCAAATATTTTTTAAACAATGAAATTGATATTTGAGAACTTTTAAGATTTAGAATGCCTGAGAGTTAAAAGTATTTCTGGTTTCCTTTTTTTAGAGGTTTGATGATAACCATAACAAATATTTATACAGTATGCATATGTGACAAGCACTGTGCTACTTTCTCTATGTGAATTGTCTAATCTAATTTTTACAGTAGTAACATTTTGAGATGAGAACTGATCTTCAGATATGTTAAATAAATTTCCAAAGCTCAGCGTGTGGTAGAATCGGAGCTCAAACCCAGGCAACCTGACTCCACAGATGGCTCTTTAAGCCTGTAGGTCATGTTCATCTTCTTTGCGTTTAAGCAAGGCCCAGGTGGGGCCAGGGCCCTGACCAAGCCTGTGCCAAGTTCTAGGAGATACTAGATAGAAATTCCATGCTAGACACAGTGGGATGCTCAGAAACTGAAGCTGAACCCCAAGGGGTAGCCACAGAGAGGAGAAAAAAGAAGACATCTGAGTGGCCAGGTGAGAGACTCAGGTGAACCCTCCAGAGAAAAACAGAAAAACAAAAATGGGAAACATGACAAAAGATAGAAAAAGAGATCACAAGGCAAGACAAAATGAAAAACCACGAAAGGACAGGGCAGAAAGGGAAGGGAATAGGCAGAGTCCCTTGGAACAGATGGAACTTTCTCCAGGGAGGAAGGATGCTGGGTTTTAGTTCTAGTTCTGCCACTTACTAGCTGTGTTTTCGTCATGAAGTGACAACTTTAGACCTCACTATACTCTTGTAAAATATAAGGTACCAGACTAAATGGGGAGCAATGGTAAGGAAGATGACCTTAATGTTCCCCTCAGCTTGACCAAACTTTTCACTGTTTGCTTAGACTAGGGCCTCCTCACCTCCCTTTTCTCAGAGCATTTATGCCCCTTTGAGATGTGAATCTCCAAGCTTTCAGCCACTTTTACAACCCAGGAAGAACTTTCTTAAGTAACTGAAAGCCATCCCTTTGAAATCTAATCATCATGAAAAATAGAGCCCCTATCTCTCAGTTTCTGTGGGAGGATAGGAGCCTAACTTTCACAGCACCAATTAGCAAACACATATAGTCTAATCACATCACTCAATTTCCTCCATAATGTCCTCCAAAATTTTACCACTGGCTCACCCAGTGATTGAAGACTCCTGCTTTTTGATTTAGTGGAATTCAGTTCTCTCTCTAAAAGAGAGATCATAGTCTTGATCCTTGTTGCAATAACGATGAATAAATTCTTTTTCCTGCAACATCTGGTACAATTTTTCTTTTACAAGGACCACAAATCAGAAAGGTTTTATTTCTGAATTATATAATTTAAGAAAATATTTCCAGATTCAGGGCGGTCAGGGTTCAGTGGAATAACTTAAAGCTTCCAAAATTACAAGAAGGAAGAGAATATCCAGGATGTATTATATTAGTATAGTAACAAAGATAGAGATAAAGAAGAGGAAATTGTAGAAACATGAGGTGTCTTGGATTGGATCAAAAATATTCCAGGATGTATGCAAGGATGTGACAATAGCAAGAATAGCCTTGCATCCAGAAAGCAACAAGCCAGAACACCTAAAATTGTTAAAACAAACAAAAGGACGTCTTATTTCTTCAGAGCAGTTGGTTTTGAAATGTGGTTCCCAGACAAGCAGCATTGGCATCAACTGGGAACTTGCTGGAAATGCAAATTCTCAGGCCCCATCCCAGACCTAGATTGAGTGTTGTAATCTGGTATTTAAGGAATCCTTTGGGTGATTCTGATGGAGCTAAAGTTGAGAAACCCTGCTTTGAAAATCAAGATGGCGGAATAATAGTAGCAGCATACATAGGCCAGTGGGGAAGAAATAGATGCCATACTCTCATTTCTCAACCACATTGCCCTTAACAAGAAACAGCTGAGGTTGCCGCACAGCTATCATTCAATTGCTTTTGGTAAGGAGGATACAAGGGCATCACCCGCCTCCAGAAATGTGTGCTGGGCATCTGCTAGGCAGCCCAGGCCTCAAGAGAATATGCTTGTACATTCGTACTTCAGTAATACGTTTCCTTCCAAAATGTCGGAAAACGTGTTTCCAACGTTGAAAAAGTCTCATCATTATCTATTTAAAGCTAGAATCTGTGTAATTAGAGGAGGAGAAGAGTAACTTAAATGTCACAACTCCAGACTTGGTTTCTAAAAGGTCATCAAAAAAAGTTTGCAATTCCACTGTGAACAATTAGGTAAAAAATGCAAAACTTGTGCTGTTCTGAAGCTCCATGACAGCAAAACTGACAGCTTGGCTTCATAAATCCATCTTGGGAAATTGTAAGTTTGTTTTGACATCCTACCTTGATCTTCTTTAAGTTTTTATTCCCTTTCCATGCCTGCACTTTGACAAGCTTTCAAATGGAGACACTTAGATTAAAAGAAAAAAAAGTCTGAAGCACTTATAATCTCTAATCATTCTTCAAAGAACACGGCATTTTAACATTTTTGAAGTGTTTTAAATGTTTCCAAAGAGCTTTGCTTTGGAAGTGACTGGGGGCTGGTGCATGGAGAATGACTATTAATTTAAAAATCTTAAGAGCTCTTTTGGTGTGCTGGAATTTTTAAGTGTACCATTTAAAGTACTTGTTTTTCACATTTTAAGGAGATTTAAAACTATTAAACCTTTCTTAGTTTACAAGAGCTCAAGTGCACCACAGTGGATTTTCTTTACTTCAGTTGCTACAATAGTTGGATATGAGAGCAATTAATTACAGTAAGAAATCAAGAACTCACCAATTAGTGAATAAAAATTGCAGAAAGGCAGTGTGAGCCCATCTGAATCGTTCCAAGAAGTAGGGCGTGTGTATTATTTAGGGGCTGTAACTAAATGCTATTAATTTTCTCCTTATATAGAAAAACATGAGATAATTCTTAGGAGGAATTTGCCAACAACCTAATTATGTTAAACCATCAGCAAATGAACCCAGATTTTGCAGGGAGGTGTGGGACCCCTTGGCTCTAACAAGAGTGTAAAAGTTGATTGGGAAGATATCCACAGTCCAGGGCAGCCCGTGTCTAAACTCTTAACGGCTATTCTCCATTCATCATTCCACTCCTGCCTTGGCCTCCCACTCACCTGTCCCTTCCAGATCCTGAATGCACCACCTGTACAATCTGACACCCAGAGCATACGGAAGGATTCACAGTTCTCAACGCCCCACCCCACCCCACCCAAACAAGTGTCAGCGAATTTGATTTTCCAGGGCAGAACCAAAACACAGCAAAAACAATTACATAACAAAAATCACAAACTTCAGTTAATGGAATGCTAGTGAATGGTCATTTGTCCCCTCCCTGAGATTTTAGCAGGTATTTTAATTGTGAACATTTGAAAATAATTCAAAAACAATAGTAAATAATCTTTGGGAGACAGAAGAGCCAGAAATGGCAGACCGTAAGGGTATTTTGCAGACTCCTGTAAGCACCATGGTATATTCTTCCATCAGTTTAAAGTTGTTTCAAGTTAATGGCTCTCCTGGATCTCTCATTATCACTCACCTTCCAGACCTTTCATGCAAACTTGAACTACCTACCTCAGAATATCATTATTTGCTTTACTTTGCAAAAAAAGATACAAGCACTCGGTAACTTGGAAACTAAATCTCTCTGACACTCACTTGTCTTATCTGCAAAGCAGGGATAAAAACATTAAATGGCAATAATAAAATGAATTAGAAGTAGAGTTTATTGGGAGTTTATAACTTGCCAGATATTAATCAAGTTGCTTTTTGTATACTGACTCTTTTAGTCTTCATAATATTTCTACAATATAGGTACTATTATGATTTCTGTTTATCAGATGAAGAAAACAGAGGCATACAACAGTTGAAAACCATGCCCAGGATCATACTAACAGCATCTCAATGCACAAACAAAAGCTACTAATATTATAATTATCTTACAGTGTGTTTTTAAGGAATAATTCATATTACTAAATTTAAAAGCAATAGCAAACTTTTGCTAGTTTCTGTGATGCGGGTGCCATGGTAATCATTTTTATATAAGTAATGTAATTTAAATTTAAGTTTACTGAGTAAACTTAAATTAAGTAAGTAAACTTAAGTACTTAAGTAAGTAAACTCTAAGTCTACTGAGATGGGTTTGGATGACATTATATAACCTGCATTTTACAGATGAGAAAATTGAAGCTTGGAGAGGTTAATAACTTGACCTAGGCATATAGCTGGCAAGAGGCAGTAACCTATTTAAATTGTACCTTCTGACTTCCAGCTATCCCTGTAATTAATATCATCATTATCAGCCAACTCAAAGTCAGAGGGAATGGTGACCATATGGCTTGGATAGAATCCAAAAAATACCGCAGGACATAAACACATTCAGTACTAACTACCTGCTTTGGACAGCTTCCCGGTACTCCTGGTACTAGAAGTGCTGTCACCCCTGGTCAGCACCGTGATGCCCCCAAAACTCGCCGTCTTGGTCATGGCGGGCTTTAGATTGCGGTTGGAACTGTCGGAGTCTGTGCTGCTCCAGGCCCTTTGGTGGTCAGACCACTTGAGTTCATTTTCTGAGCTGCTCTGTCGACTCCCGGATGTTCTCCCTGAGCCATCTCTGTTGCCCCTGGAGCACAGCCACCGGAAAGATGCAAAGGGACAGGATTACCTTACTTGAATGGTGTGGTACAGAGCAAGCCTTTCTTTGGAAGAGGCATCCACACAAGACCCTTCCTGCCAATCATTTTCATTAAACCAGTTGCCTCCCAGTGTTACAAATACTTTGATGATATATAGACAGATACATCACACATAACACACAGGTTACAAACAGAAAAACCAAACCTAGAAATGTCACATGATCCCTCTGTCGGTGAAGGAGAAACAACTAGAAAAACATGGTATAAAATGTAGTTGTTAATTTCTCTTGCAAAGAGAATAGGGAGATAAGTTCTCCTGACTCAAATCAATAATCGATGAACGTTCAGAAGTAATTATGATCTTAAATGATTATAAAAGTAACTCCACCAAAGAAAACTTTCTCTCTCTCTTTAGCACAAAATAATTGTCAATGGAAAAATGCACACATATCCAGAGAAGCTGTTAATTCATGTTCCAGCTTTATGAAATATACATCTGAAATCACCAAGGCTTTGAGAGATAGCATAGAAATCACAGAAATTACTCTATTAACCTATGGTAAGAATTTTGTCCACTGAGTTTAACCTTCATGGTCAGAGGAAAGAGCCCTTTAATTCTTTTCACTTAGAAAAGCTTTTGAAAGTAACAATAGTGTAAACACTATATACACTGACACAAAACTTTCCAAAGGGGACAATGGAAATAACAAAAAAACCTCCCCAGGTGAAAGAACACATTTGTTCAAACTTCAAATGGAAAAAGAGTAAATGTATTGGAAAAGATCCAATAACCACAAGTGAATTTTGAAGACCCTAGAGTATCTCTAAGAAATATGCAAAACTGCATGTATTTTATAGAGAAATTTGATGAAATTTGCATTTTCATTGGTTTCCAATCTGTCTAAAGCATAACTTTGTTAATATTTTAAAAGATTTTCTGAAGATAAAAATAATGCATTAGTAAAAGACCTTAAAATTTTAATGGATTATAAATAAGTGAAGGGAACATAAATCATGATCAGTAAATATAACACCTAATTCATATTAGCAATGTGACATATTTAAGCCTTGATTCAAATCTCACAGATGTGATTAGTAGCTTCATTGAAAAATATTTTAAAGACAACAATGTGCTGTTGAGATGTTTGAAGTGCACATATCTGATTGAAATACTCACCAACAAACTTGTACAGACAGTACAAAGAAAATTTTATGTGTTGCTTTAACTTTACTCACAAAACTTTTTCTTTTATTTCAGGAAAACATAAGAAGGTAAATGGATACAAGAGATTAAAATGAAATAGCTGATTTGTGACAGGAACTTTGTAAAGCAAAGGGAGGAAGGGGTACAGAATATTCACAAAACAAGCACTTTCGAGTGGAAGATTAGATGAAAATACTCAGTGCCCTGCCATCTTCTATTAACATTTACAAACATTTTGTTCTCAGTACTACATAGAGGGCTGGTTTTAGAAATAAGAACTACTTGATGAAAACCAAGTTGTAGGTATGACTGACCAGACCTTCACCAATGACCAGGTGGCTTTATCTCTTAAAACTCCTCTGAAATTCAAGAAAGCCATGGGAGATAGAGTGGAGAAATAAATAGCCTTTTCAAAGGCTTGGTGTTCTACTTCTGTTTGTCTTCTCTTTAAATCTCCAGATTCAACTTCATTCTTCTTCCATATAATCTTGATTATGTTACCTATCTTTTACAAAGTCTAGCAAAATCATTATTCAACAACTGTGAATGCACCAGAAATGTGACAATAATCTCATTTGCAGCTAATTTGAAATATTTATTATGGAAAAACACTGGCTTGACGATTTGGGAGTGGTGCTTAGCCTCAGAGTATCGGATACATGAGATAGAAGCTCTCTATATGGGGGTGATCTCTTGTTCTCATTACTAATTCTGCTTCAATGATCTCTTTAGCCATGACCTCTGTACCTCTGTGGTAGGAATCCAGACTTTCTCTAAATGCCAGTATGACTGAGCCTTTTGGGTAAAGAAGGTGGCCACCACTATTTCTGGGTGCAATTTAGTGTGTTGTAGTCTACACCCTTCACCCCGGTAGAGCTATTTTTAGAGCTATAAGAAGTTCCTTTAGACACATGCCACATCCCCTGGTCAATAAGGTAACCTAAGATGTATTTAACGTCTCTACCTCTACCTCACTAGCTCAAATCACTGTCCTAAACCATAATCTGTGCATTTTAAAAAGAAAGAGAAATTAAGTTGCTGATTTAGGGAATTAGCATTGAGATTCAAAAATAATGTATAATTCTAATTTATGATTCCTAGCTATTTATATATTAAAACATATTTTGTATTTCTCTATTTTATACTGCACTATCATCTTAACAGTGGTGAAGTGAGGTCCAGTACTGGATTCCAAATCTCTTTGGGTCTGGGGCAATAGGCATTGAAGAAAATCACATGCACAGGTGACTTTCCTTCCCTCTCAAGCCCAGTCTTGGTCCTCTCCTACTGGAATCCAGGAAGACAACAGTAATGAGATATCTGGTCATTGGCACTGGCCCTCTTATAAGTAACTAGGATTTGATCCCAAGACAGAGTTAGAAAGCATATATTTTAAGCTCTGTTTCTGTGCTGATTAATATAACCGTAAATATTTATTTTTCCTTATGTCTAAATGTGTGGGTTTTTTTTTTTGGTTTTGGTTTTTGCACAGGTTAGGGATGATATACACCTTGAACTGCTTTTACAATTGTGTGAATGGCTTGTGTTAGGTTGCGTTCCTGAATTTTTGCACTTGGTAATTTTGGCGGGTGATGAAATTCTATTTGGGTTAAGTATATGGTAGCTCTGTCTTGGGGCAGATTTGGGATTATGTATAACTAAATGGCCTCTATGGGACAAGAACCCATGTTTTATCTACATTGGCCTAAACAAACTAAGTCATAATGTGTGAGTGCAGGACAATGGTAAATTTTAGCTCTTCTCTGAGTTTTCAAGAGAGGTGCAAGGTTACTTTCTTAAATCTTCAAGTGTGAAGAAGAAAATTAATTGTCTGATGATACATGCAGAAGACTTCAGTGACTGCATAGTTCAGTATAGAAAAATGAAGTCCAAAAAGAAGCTTCTGTTTTTTGCTTCAATCAAAGTGTAAGATCAATTAACTTTACTCATAATGAGTTCTAAAGTCCAGATTTATTGAAAAAATGTATTTTCTCAACATTCAATTCATCTGCTGCTCTTAAATTTTCTTTAAGTGGGTTAGAGTTTTGTTGTTGTTGTTGTCATTCCTACAACAGACATAAATCCTAATATTCGTAAACACATTAACATGGTAAATATATATATTGGATGCTGAGTATACTCATAGTACTGTCTACACTTTGATCTACAATGAATGTCCAATATACATTGAATAGAGCACTGAGAAAATGGGTATGGTCTCTCTGCTTTCATAGAGCTTCTAGCCTAGTATAGAACTTTTTAAAAATTATCACTCTTTCCTCTTATCCCACACAGATTTTAATTTAAGTAGTTCATTATAATTGGAAGGAACCTTGTAGCTTTCTTTAGAAATAAAATTCACCCTTGAAAACATACCGCTTGAAAAATTATAACAGATAAAATAAAAAATTAGTTACCCAAATATGGCTATCATTGATTTATTTTCCAGTGTTGAGAATGTATATACAGTTGCAATCTGTCAGGGAGCATTTAAATTATTCAGTGTAATTCACTGAAGTTAATTTGAGAAAGTTAAAGCAGTGTGCTACCAAAGTTAGCCCTAGAAAAGCAGAAAACTAGAACCCTAAAGAATTGTACACGAAGTGATAGATTTCCAGTTGTATATCTCATACTACCAAATATAATTTAAATACTAGCTATGTAACAAGATTTACAAAGAAGTAACTAGACATTTTTTGAATGAACAGAAATATTTTACACGAGTACACTAGTATATAACATTGATTCTACTACAAAATCCGAAAAAACACAGTTTAAGAAAGTAAACCATACCAACCGAAAGAGCTGTCTTTTCTTATAGGTTTCATTGCATATGTTACTGTCTTCCAAGAGCCTACTGGAAATGAAAAACATGATTTTTATGATATAAAATCTAAGGGTACTAAATGCCCTATGTTAAATGGATGTGCACTCTACTATTGCACATCTTTCTTGTAAATCAATCCACACAATGTTTTATTTACATGATGTTGAATTTTGCCATAATGAATTAATGGCAGTAAAATAGGATTAAGATGTCTATGCTAGGATTAAAGCACTGATGCTAGGTAAGGGGGAAAGAAGAAAAGAGGAAGTAGAGGGAATAGAAGAGGAGAAGAGAATAAAAGAGATTGATATAGATATAATAGAGATTTAATTAAATATATTAGTTGTGATTTTTAGGGTAGTATAGTAAAACTATTCTTTATATTTTGGCATAATGAAATATTGGCATTCCAGAGGCAGGTATCCAAGAAATATATTTATATTTGGAGGGAAGGTACTTAAGTAGATTTTTGGTTTTGAGAACAATCAAGACCTGTTAACATACGCAGTATGTATACGTGACCAACTATTGTAATGTTGAATATAATCCAACTTAAGTATAAGGGACACTTAAGTGTAAAGGAATAAGATTAGGGAAAATGATTGGCTGGAAGACTACAGAATAAGGTTTCCCATGAACCTGAATTGTACATGCTCACTTAATTTTTTTGGCAAAGATAGAGAATTTTGGAACCTTTTAGAATCATCTGCAAGATGTCGATGCTTACAGATTCTTGGTTTTACTGTAAATAGGGAATATTTGTCTAAATATACATGGACTTTGAAGTTGTTTTTGAATCCCATTTATGAGTTTCTCAATTTTATTTCTTCTTTTAAGAGGTTATTCCATTAACAGGTTTAGTCATGTTTCTTGAAGATTTCCAACTGCAAATATGAATGATGCAAAATTTTAAGCCAATCATCTGTAATGTCTAGCTTAAATCTCTGAGTACTAGCATTTAATCAAACACTCTCCATTTTAATCAATGATATAGGAATGCCCATTAAGCAAACCCCGGAAATAAAATTAACCACCACTTTATTTATATATACCATGTTTTCAGATCAAGGTACCCATTTTGATGCCTCTTAAATGTGGTTAGTGTAGTTAATGTGGATTCCTTAATTTGCCCTGAGTATTTGCAATTAAATCAATGGGGTATTTTAATATATCTGTCAATTTAAGAATGATTTTTGAAGGGTGTATATACATTTGAAAACTTTTTGCTCTTATCTCCAAGATTCTCTATAAATTTTATAACTCATTAATTTCATAACAACTACCTCCCCCTACTAACTCCTATGCCAGGTACACTGCTAAATCTAGGCCAGTTTAGATAATGTTTTCAAGGCCAAGTCTTTTATGAAGACTAGTAGATTGTTTAGAATTTAAAAACCTGGAATAATATTATTCCAATTATTATTTGTACAGCTATATATTATTTTGGGGCACAAGAAGTGGCCAATAATACAAAATATATGCATGCTTCTAGCAGACCACCAAATAAGCCAATGAAACTGCAACTTCCTGTGATGTCGCAATATTTATTATTCTTAATGCCTGGTGAAGGTAATAGGAATTATACCAGAAATTGAGACTTTAAATAAGAAAAATGTTTACAATTCTGCTTGGAATTAACAGAGAAATTTTTTCCTAATTAGGTAACTTTTAGATGTGTTAAATAACATATATGTGTGAATATATATGTGTGTACACATAGATATATGTATTTGCTAATACATATATTCAAGCACACACATACATAGCATATATATTTATGAATATACAGGACACACATGACAGACGTTGTCCCTCTAAAGACATGAAAAAGTAAATTTTATTTTACCTGTTTTCCACAAAAAGGCTTTCCTGGGAGCAAACTGACTGAAAAAAAAAAAAGGCATTGGATCAGACGTTCTGGATATGCTGAGGGATCCCAAATACTTGCCTGATTTTAAAACTAATTTTCCCTCATAGGGGAAAAGGATAAAAAAATATGTACAGAAGATAGAAATAAAAAAGGAAAAAGGTAGGTTAGGGTTAGAAAAGTAAATCATCTCATGCGGTATAGGGTATGTTTCCTTCAGAGCATCTCCAGGTTTTAGATTGAGTCTGTTTGGCATGGAGGTCAGAAGGAGAGAAATGTGAATGAGACTGCTGGAGAAACATGAGGCTGTCGGATTCTGAGCTAGTGGTTTCCTCTGGAGCTGCACAGGTGCAGCCACGAACAGAAGCCAAGGAAAAGGGTTCAAATCAAGGCAAAGCATGCAAACTCCATACGATCCACCTAAGAATGGGAAAGCCATAAAGCCACATTCCTGAAATTATTACCTGGTATGGACAAACTCTCATGAGAGAAAGAGATTGACTGCAAGACTCTCAACATTGAAGAAATGCCATCAATTATTAATTTTAAGTAAGAGGGGAAGGGCAGAAGACAAGTGAAGATAAAAATAAGCGAATTAAAAAAAATCAAGCTCCATCTAATATTTCCCAGTTTTTCACATAGAAAAATCAATGACTTTCTTCTTAGGTTCTATTCACCGAGCATTCATTTCTTTCTTATCTGGTGTTTAATGCACAATGTAAGGAGGATAAAATTCCATTACCATTATATGCTGAGGAAAGGTGGTTCAAATTAAACTTAAACAAATAGAAAAGAGAAGTCAAGACTAAGATGTCATGCTGTGGTCTATAACAGGGTGACTGTATTTAGGAAGTAACACAAAACCATTTCCAAAGTACTTAAGTTTTTAAACATAAATAAATACACATCTTGTTATATGCATAGATTTTCAAAATATGAATAAATGACTTGTTAAAGGGATAAGTAGAGACTTAACAGGTCAATTTTAAGATAAAACAAAACTAAATAAGTAATAACCTTTTAATAACCAATTATTGACTTAAAAGATCCTGCTAACGTAACCTGAAAGGCAAGCAGAATATTGGTTTCTATTTTCATTTTGCTAGAGAAATAATTTCCTTCCACTAAGTCAAAGGGCTAGATTTAGACATGGTGTTTCCCTCAGTGTTGTGAGAATTTCAGTGACGGCATCTCTAAGGCTTATGCTTAACCTTTCTGTGCTTAATGTGCATCCTGAATTTCAAGTGTGTAAAAACTTTATTTAACAAAAAACAAAAAGAGCCAATTAAGAGACAAAGCTTTTCAGAAAAGAGCTTTTTAAAAACCTTGACACACACACACACACATACACACACGTGTGTGTGTGTGTCAAGTTTTTTCCTTTCATATATATATATATTATATATATATATGTATATATATTTCATATATATATATATATTTCATATATATATATATGAAAGGAAAACAAACATAAATGATGGGCCATTGACATTCCTATGAAGGGCTCTTTACAGTACACTGAATATCCTAACTTCTTTTATTTCCTTTAATTTGGTTTTACTATTGGCTGGAGTCAAGTAATGGTATGTAAAAGAAAGTGAGGTTAGCTCAGATATACATTATGAGTTCATACGTTGCTACTTCTCAGCTCTAATAGTTGGAAAGAGGTTGATTGTGTTTATAATGTTTTGTCTGGATATTGGAATTATTGAGACTCTATTTTTCTGAAGGAGTTAATTAAAGATATAGTGACCGCTTCAGATCGAATCTAATAGCATTTTGGGGAAAGTTAAGAACCCCAAACTCTGTATTAAAAAGTAATACACCAGCAAGTCAAGATACCTTGCCCAGGCTGGAGTGGTGGCTCACACTTGTAATCCCAGCACGTTGGGGAGGCCAAGGCAGGCAGATCACTTGACTTCAGTAGTTCAAGACCAGCCTGGGCAACATGGCGAAACCCTGTCTCTACAAAAAATACAAAAATTAGCGGGGCATGGTGGTGCACACCTGTGGTTCCAGCTATCGGTAGACTGAGGTGGGAGAATCACTTGAGCCCAGAATCCAGAGGTTGCAGTGAGCTGAGATCACACCACTGCACTCTAACCTAGGCAACAGAGCCCTTGTCTCAAAAAAAAAAAAAAAAATAGGTTGCCCAATAACTTCGTATTTTTCAGATTTCTTTGGAAAGTTCTTAAAATATTATTATCTCATTATCCCCTCAAATACATTTTCATAAATAAGATACAGACAGTTATGGGCTATGATTCAGTAGCTGATGAAAATAAACTTTTTTAAAAAAGTAGTATTAATAACTTGCAAATTTTAATAGCAGAGAAAGATAAAATTGTCACAGTAATTAAGTGCAACATTCAAAGCTGTCACTTATATGCATTCTTGGATATAAAAGGCTTGCTTCTTTTTAAAAGAGGAAAAATGATTTTGCTTAATGCGTTATAGAGTTCTCTCCCACATCCCACCCTCAACTCTCGTGGCACCACATGCCCTTATCACCCATTCCCACTGAAGAGGAGTCCTAGTACATGCTAGGAGGACCACAGACGAACTCTTCACTGAATCCCTATTTATACACAAATATCTTTCAGAAATTACTCTCCAGGCAAAATATACCTTCTCAAGTATATTGCTTTATCAATTTAACCTTTCCAAAGTCAGCTACATTGCATAGAATTAACCATAAAATAAGCCTAAATATAAAGTTTTTCCAAAGGAAAAAAGAATTACATTTCATATATACTGATTACAAAAAATATATTTATTATTTGGGTACTAAATTCTAAATTGTTTTGACTTATAACTATTTAGTTCTCAAATAATGAATAAATGTGTCTTATCGCAATATATCAAAATTCTCAAAGTAGATTAGAATTTTTTTTCTAGAAAATCCCCGAAGCAACCCACATATTTTGATTATGTGCCTGCATACAAAAGTACACACAGACACACACACACACACACACACACACACACACAACACACACACTCTCTCTCTTTCTTTCTCTCTGTCTCTCTCACAGACACCTTAGACACCAAGATATATTTGGAAAATATTCAATAATGTTTCTGATTTTTAAATAATTTTTTGGCTAAATTGTAAATAATAGGAAGTATTTTTGAACTCTCTACTTTTACTTCAAGTAGCAAAACAATACACTTAAGCGATATTTGAACCTGCTTGAATAACTCCACTACTTAATTAATAATTGTCAAGGAAAGCCACTTTGTTAGCTCAGTTTTCAAATTATGAAGAAACTAAACTGAACACCAGCTAAGAAAAGGATTAGGGTTCTGTCACATAGTTTCCTTATGCTGGATTCTTTGCATTTGTTCTCTTTTTGACTCAATATACTGTAATTATCATCTTATGAAAAAGCAATCTTGTGCCTCATCCATTTGGGCAGTGGTCATGATCATTTGGGGATCTGAAAGAACTAGATGAAGGTTCCCTAAAGTGTCCTGCCTTTATGTTTGTGTCAATAGAGGATATAGTAATAGCCTCTTTATACAGAGTCGCCCCCATAATCCCTGCTTTTTGATATTCACAACCTTGTTTGGTACTTCCACATTGTCCCAAGGTTGATCTGAGTGTCCAAGACAATACAGCTGGGAAGATATGTCATTTCCAAGATTAGATTATAAAAGACTGTGGCTTCCATCTTGGGCTCTCTCTCTCTCTTTCTCTCTGAAATCACTTTCTCCAGGGGAAGTTATTTGCCATGTCATGAAGACACCAAACAGCCTATCGAGAAGCCTGCATCATAAGGAACTGAGATCTTCAGCCTATATCCAGTGAAGAATTGAGGCCTTCCAACCATCATGTTTGAAAGCAGATAACCACCTGATCAAGCCTTCACATGATTGGAGCCCCAGTTGACAGCTCAGCTGCAACTCATGTCAGATTTTGAGCTAGAATCAGATTTTAAGCTACTCCTAGACTCCTGACCCATAGAAACTGTGAGATGATAAGTGTTTTTTATTTGTTTTAAGCTGCCAACTTTTGGAATTATTTGTTGTAAGGCAATAAATAGCTAATGCACAGAAAATACCAGTGGTATGATTGCATATCTCTAGCAGAGCTATACAGGTAAAAAGAAAGACACTAAGTGTTTCTTGCCCTCTAAGAGAAAGGCTCTTAGCTATTTAAGGGCTATGGAAACATGCAAGAATAAGTATACAACAGGGACCCTTTCTTTTAAAAAGCACATGTGTTCATGAACATGATTTGCAAATGATGTCACGGCTTTCATTTAATCTGTCAAGCCCTTCTACGAGTATAGTCTGGGTACTCGATGCCAGTTTAAAACCCTGCCCTAGGATCTCAAGTTAAAAGGAGTGCCAGAGACAGGCTGGTGCTCAACTCAAATTAGTAAAGCCAGAAGAGCAGGGCAGTAGAGAGTCTACCAAAGGGGCTCACACCTCTATTCCCAGAGAGAGAAGGAGCAGGTTAAAGAAGGAAGCCAAATGATTTCCTGGACTGGAAAAGCTATGGCAATAGCTTGACATTTAAGCTTTCTCACATTTAAATGTGATTTTATTTTTTTTAAAAAATGTTTACACAGCATGTGGACATAGAGACTTCAAATAGCAACACTTGCCTAAAATGTTTACCTCAGATCCCCAGCTATTAATCTCGTTAACAAGGTTGTAGGGAAATGCAGTGTATAAAGAGAGTCATGCAGACCCTGTTTCCCTGTGACCTTTCTTTAAAAGTGAAAGTTGGCAAATGAAATAAGCAGCACAGGTGTCATCATCACAGACAGGCATCAGTGACACTTTCTGTCACCTAGCCCTCAAGTGTCTAGCAATGTGACACAACTTTTTAAAAAGCATAATATTGCTTGTGCATTATATGTGTGATTTGTATTTTCTTTTCAACATAATAACTCATTCATAAATTACTTGACCTGCCAGGCCCAGAGTGTGAGGGAAAATGTGTGCGTGTGTGTGTGTGTGTGTGTGCGTGTGCACGTGTGCACGTGTGTGTGTGTTAGAGAGAGAGAGAATAAGAATAAAAAATGAATTAAAAAATTCTCTCTATGAAGCTCTATGAAGGTCTTCAGACAGGAACATGCTGCTTCCAGGGCCCCTGTAGGCATTCTTATCTCATTATGACTAGCACAGATCCTCTCATCACTTCATTCCTGTATCCACCAAACACAATTAAAGGCCCACCATGTGTCAGGCTATGTTTTGCATTATCTAAAATTCTGACCACAATAAAAGTCTAAGTAGCCTACATGCATGGAGAGTCTTCTAAAATTGCATCCAGATCTCCAGCTATGGTAACCTCCATTTCCCTCTCTCTCACACTTTCCTAATTTCAGAGCTCTTAGCTAGATTACCCAATCATCAAAATTCTATTTAAGTGTGTTCAAGAAAGGTGGCAGTGTTGGGAGGGCGGGATATAAATGTGAAAGAAGTGCAGTGGTGGAGGAGGTTGAAGCTCCCCTGCACTTTCATATTAAAGGAACCAGCGCCAGCTGGAGGATTGGAGAAACTGGCTTTGGCTTGAAATTTTTCAGGACAGCAGTCTTCCTCCAAGCTAAGCACTGAAGCCTACTTCTCTGGGCTGGCTTTGTGTAGCCTCCAGAAGGAGATCACAGCAGGAGGTCAGATATTCTACTTGACTCACCAAAGATTGAACTGTTGGCCACGGAGTCTTAAAAAGGAGCTCACACTTGTACTTCTGCAGGGGGAAGAACCCACATCATTTGAGGAGGCTGCTAAATGATTGCATGTAATGAAATGATATGGCAGTTGCTTGACGTTTTCCTTGCATTTAAATCCAGCCTCTAGTTTTTTCACCTTTTAATGTTTAATTAATTGCATTTTATCTTGACCATAGTGGGTAAAGATAAAAAATTCCAACCTTTTTTTGTTGTTGGGATTTGTTTTATGATTATTCCCTTGACAAACTGTTCACAAATCTGATTTGAAATTGAGGAGAAAAACAATCCAATTTTACTATAATGAAATATCCATATTTGCTAAGAACCTAGAAAATGCTCTTTGTATATGGATATGTGTGTGAGATAAACAGATTCTTTCTTCTTTGTAATTCTTTCCCTTGTACAATGTTATTAAAAAGAAAACAACACTAGGTAGGTAATCTGCTGGCTGGTGTGGAGGTGAAGGCATTCCTTCAAATCTGACAACCTCTCTCTGTACTTAAGGTCTGTATCACAGACAAAAATCATACCTCTATATGTCCCCACCAGTCATACCCTAAGAACACACCCAAACCTTAGCTAGGTTTCTATCACTTCCCTGAACCAGATCCTCTGCCAAAATCAACTCTAGTTTTCTTCAGTTTGATTTGTTCTCCGGCTCCAGCATTTTTATTCCCTGCCACCTCACTGTCTGGGGAATGAGGAAGCCCTGCTGCTGATGGAAGGAGCGCACTAAAGAGGCAATTAAAACAACTACTCACATCGTGTGCAAATATTCTCTCCCTCACTCTCTGATATTCCTCTTCTCTCTCTTCAATTGATTTACTTCGTCTGTCATCTCTAAATGGATGCATTCTGTTTTGCTGAACAGAAAAAAGAAATCAGGAGGGTTATCCAAGTTGAGTTGTTAGAAATCTGCGGTCAAGCAACTGTCAGCTAAGAATAATAAATGTTCACTTAAACAAATGGAGCCTGAAAAATCTCATTCTCTCTGTTCCCTGAGGAGGCTGTGTTGGGTGCATGTACCATGTGTGTGTTTGCGGCTGCTGGTTGATTCCTCACTGGATGCAGGTAGCACAGGTGTTTCCAAAATGAGTACACCTCAATGTGCCTCAGGTATTCAGCCAATTCAGGTAGGTGGTGGCTCATCATTGATGAACTCTGTCCTTTGTGGTTCTGACTCCTCAGAAGGAGGCAGAATGCTGGTGAAAAAAAGAGGAAGTGGCTAGTTCAAGGTGGGTGAGGGAAGAAATCACTTTGAAAGCTTAGGGACTGGAGAAAAAGCAAGTGAGCAAAGAAAGCAATGAACAGAAAGGAAGATGTGGACACTATTTCTCCATCTTCTGATTTGTATTATTCATTCAGTGACTGATCCTATGAATTGTATTTAGCATAGAATGGACGACCTCAGGCTTACAGGCTAAATTTTAAAAACCTGTTTGTTGACAAGAGTCAATACAAAGAACACTAAAGTAATGCTTCAAAGAACCCAGCATGAGGACTGCTCTTGATCCTGTTTTCTGAACTACTTCCTGCATCTTAAATCTCCTTCCATCTATCCTTGCCATTCCTTACAAACTGCTCTGCACTAACCACATCCAACCATCCATCAACAGACACGCACTAAACATGACATAGGCACATGTTTCATAGTCAAAAGGAGCCATGGTGTAGCTTGGTGGTAGTGGGAGGAAACGAGATACAAATGATGAACAAGTTTTAAAGAAGTGCGTCAGAGACGCACATACTGGCTGAATGAGTCACTGAGAGTGATTAAAATGATAACTTGAGATGCATATTGTCTTACCTTTAAGAATTCTAAAGCAAAGTCATTTTCAAAAAATCTATTCTGATTGTCAGAGACACAAAGTATAATTGGAATTGCATTTACATGACTTTTTATTGTTATCATCATTTAAAAATTTGTGGGTTTTTGCCATTTATTTAGTTTTCTTCTAATCATTCTGGATCCCACAGCCCCCATCTAAAGAAGAGATTTAGTAAAATCTCTTTACTCTTATCTGGGTACCACAAATAAGGCTGCTCTAGAACAACATAGTGTTTTGTTACAAGCGAAATACACAAGGATAAAGTTCTGCTACACTTCATGCAAAACAAGCAGACAATTTACATGGACCATAAAACATGGGAAGGAGAGGGGATAAAAGACTAACACATGAACTCAATTCTTTTCTGTGAAGACTTATTTTAGGATAGTTGCAAAATCCACCTGTCCTCACCATAACAAGGTTTGTTCTTTACAGCTACACCGGTTGATCATCGGTCCGTATTGATTATCCAGCTCAATTTGTGCACAACTGAAGGACAAAGCTGTAGGGAGTGGAACGACTGCCATAGTTACACAGACATCTGGAAATGCGACTGACAAAGCTTTTCTCCACAGCTCGGAGCCTGTGGCATCCCAACCCCCCCAGACATGCAGCAGAAACTGCGCCAAGCACCACCCATGCAGCCCAACACAGAGCCAATGCTAAAGCAACCAGACATATATATATATATATATATATACATATATATATTTTGCTACCCATTGAATGCCAAAGGGGGAGGCAAGGAGGAGGAGGAGGTTGGAAATAGGACAGTGGTATTAGAGGGCATGGGATGATTGGAGGGAAGGCAGGGACAACAGAGGGACAACAAGAACATCAGTCAGCCCACCTTCAAAAACAACAATGTCAGCCACTCTCAAACTTGAGAACCAACCTGATTGTCTTCTTTATCAATACTAGAGTTATCTCGCTTCAAGATAAACCGCTTCTGGGATTCTTCACCTTTTTCATCTTTTAAATGTTCACAAAACCTTTGCTCTGGTCTGCCAGCAAAGTAAAACATATCAATAAAAAAGTTTTTTCCCCTTGTTTAAAGTTATTTCTTAGTGTTGTTCTTCCCCCACAGTGTCATTTAACTTAAAAGTTTACAAGTGGTTTTGATACTAGAGCTGGCAATATACAGGTAGGTAATAATACGTCACTTCACACGTGTTGTTAGAACGTTTGCTGTTTTGAATTCGGGGTCTTGTTTGCTACATGCTGCTCATCATGGCTGAAACTGAAAAACAAAATTTAAAGTCCTGTCTATATATAGTGTACAGATGGTTTCTTTAGTTATTTTGACCTCTACTACTCCTGAATTCAAATTAGCCCATATCTCAAACAGATATACATGTTTAGAACTTGAGAGTAACACATTAATTTACCAATATCTGGAAGCCGACAGAATATCTTCTATCACATCCTCCTTTTCAAGAGTCTTTGGACTGTGTAGTCAGAGAGGATCACTTAAAAATTATTTTCTGTCTCCTCCAATAATGAACACTCTGGAATCTGGCTCCAGTAGACTGACACCCTTGACCATGTCTTATAAATTAGTTTAGTAATTGGAGAAACTGGAGGTATTTAGTTTAAACAACTTAATAACTGATTAGCATGGGGAAAATGCTTCAAGCAGTTATACACTATGGATTAGCCAATTGATTTTTTTTTAGGTCCCCTTAATCATTTGGTATTATTAAAGGAAAGGGCTGCACTTCCTTGTTAATTTCCCACAGTTATCATTGCAGACCACAGAACTCAATGAATGATCTGGACGTGGGTTCATCCACAGAGGAAGTGCTAAATTTGTGTCTGATTCAGAGAGTTATAGTTTATGACTGTCATTAAAGGGCCTCTGTCATATCTGATGTATGACTTCTGAAGCCTAGAAGGTATTCTGTCCCTACTGGGTTCGTTATGTTTTGAGTCATTAGGAAGCCGCTTACAGTGTCTGGTGTTTAATGTGAGTGACCAGTAATTAAGAGAAACTTATCATTTGCTCCTAGCTCTAAAATAAGCAAATAGCATTTTGAAAATAAAGAAGTAGTTTAAGTGTATAATTCAAGTCTTGATAAGAGGCACTTTTTCTTTCCTTAAATATGTAGACATAAATTATAATATTGATGAGCAGGCAACAGCAAAAAACTGGAATAAAACCAGTTAGAGTTTTCAAAACTGAATATAATTTTTGCAACATGGTGTCAATATCTTATTTAATCCTTACAGTAAAAGTCTGATGCAGAAGCAAATATTTTTGCCTCTTTTAAAGACAAGGAGACCATCCCTTCATGCTTCTTTTGACTTCAGGTTTATGAATTTGCCCAGTCAGCCACAGGCACCACACAGCCTGGTCACACCCTTTCAGAGACTCAGTTTTGTTCCTCTATATATTATAGAGTGGGCTGAAGGCCCTCAAACCCCAAAATAAAGAACCAAAATTCTCCATCAACTTATCCTGGTTTTCAATGTAAATGTTTTCCACCGAACTTAAAACCTGAAAGTGCTAATATGACATATTAAAATTAGTATTCTAAAGAAATAAACTTGTACTTTACAATGAAAAGGCCATTTATAGCAGAAAAACATTTCAGGTAGCATAGTCACAATACATTTTAATTTCTTATTACACTGTAAAGATATTACAGTGTAATCTTGCAGGTCCCTGTAAACAATAGCAATTCTCCAGATTAAGCTTCCTAACATTTTCTTAACCAATACTTATATGTTGTTACACATTTTTTTTTCCATAGCAAATGAAATTAGGATGGTGACTTAAATACAGATGTTGATTCCATCAGTGCTACTTAGGTCTCTTCTAATATCCCTAGGCTCTGTTAAGCTCTGATCAGCTCTAGTTAAGTGAAATGATTTACTGACTTCCAAATTTACAGGTATGTTTTGTATTTGTCATAATAGTCTGTAATTGTCCATTTACAAATAAAATGATCTGAGAATGTGGACTTTTTGATTCATGAGCATAAGGTGAATTTGTTACAGATTGACTTATTTAGGTTGAAAGCATTAGAGTGAGATTTCAGTGCACTAACCAGAATTAGAATTTAAGTTTCATGTCAATGCAGACCTTGTCTTTTTAAAATACTTAAGCCTTAGTGCCTACAACCATGTCTGGTACCTGAGAGGCACTTGGCTGAATAAATATATTAACCAATGTATCAACAAATGAGCATTTAGCAGAGCTATTCATAAATCACTATAATTCAGGGACAGATAAAAAAGTCACTTGATAAGATATGAAATTATAAGTTCCATAATTATAAAACAGAAGAGAACTTGGCTAGTAGGAGTATAAATTCAAATTTAGAACATTAGTAAGATCTTCAAAAATCAGATTTATGTTTCAGTTTATGTCGACCAAAATTAATCATGCTACAAAAACAAATATTTTTGTTTGTTTGTTTTAAATATGCGGGTATCTTGGGAAGATATGAAAGTGAAAATGAAAATCTTGGCTTTCCTAGTTTTGGAACTTCCCAGTTTCAAGTGTAATTGTATCTTTAAAAGAGCTATTTAAACATTATTTTAAAAATATAATTTCCATTTCTCTGTAGTAGTCATTCATTTTTCATATATTTAGAAAAAAAATGCATCTACAACATGACTGAAAAAGTAATCAAAAGGCTTATTCTAATTAATATTGTTTAGAGCAAGAATATTTCCTATTGATACAAATGATACAAAATGCATCCTTAATAACTGCATTTCAAATAACTCAAGTTTTTTTTCAAATACTGGAATTTAATAGTTCAAATTATTAATTCTTTTATATTTTTCCAAAAATATTGAATGATCATAGAGTATTTGAAGTTTGCTTTAAAAATTTAAATGATTCTAATAAGATTTTTCTAGGTTGATTATTTTATAGAGAATTGTTTATGATTGTTGAGCTAAAGAGCAATTTTACAGTTTAAGCTCATGCAAACTAAGGTATACACCTGAAGTACTGCAAATTATTAAACTAAAAATCACTGGTAATGTACCTTAATATTATAGCCTTGAAAACTCAACTCCCTTTCACAGTTAATTTACTACCATAGCAATATTATATCTAAGCAATAAAATGAATGGAATTAAAATAATGTATTGCAGACCTTTATTTAAAATAGTAATAGAAAACATTTAAGGTATTAATATGTGAATGTAATTGGAAGGAAACATTCTCAAAGCTGCAAAAGGTTGTGGTATTTATTAAATCAATGATGACTAGACTTTACTATATATTTTATAGCTCTGCATCATTCATGCCTAACTTTTTTTTTTCTGGTAGATTTTAGTACATGTGGTATTATTCCTGTCTTTCTCTATATTACCATCAAAAAAGCATGGAACATAAATGTAATGCTTATTCTAGATGAAAAATACTTTCTTCTTCTGAAGGTAAATTATGTCTTTCCAGAATTTGTAGCATATAACTGCTGTGAAACTCACTGTTCATGTGTAGTGAACAGTGCTAGCATTTCTGGTCAATTTCTTGGCAACCCCAATCAAATCTTTGAAAAGTCAGAATTAATTCTTCATTGTTCCTTACTTAGGTATAGCTTATGAATTAAGAAACTGTGTGGTTGAGAGAAGACAATCAAACTCTGTCTTCTAGTCATTCAGTTCCAATTTTAGTTAGTTTTTTTCCCCTTGAAGCTTGAAATAGATGAGCACTCATTATTATGATTGTTTTTAATTTTTCTTATCTTGATGTATTTTCAATAGCTTACCTTACTGCCAGGTTTTTAAGACAAGATTTATTACTTTTCTTCCAAATACTTAAGCTTAACCCTTCACTTATTTTCCAAACATAAATAAAAAATTTAATTCTACTGAATATGTAGACACAGAGAGGTCTTGAATTTCACCCTGAGTAACTGAAAGGTGGTTATCAATATGTATAAGTATTTCAACAAATAAAACTTTCTGTTCATAACAGTATAAAATATTTTGATGGTGTATGACACCTATTAAAATCATTTTAATAGTCAAATTACAGAATTCTAATGACACTGTTCTCTTAATATTTCAAAAATTTTCAATTAAAAATATGTACAATTTGGATGTATTTTATTGAAAATAGAAAGGAAAGTTCTATGTTCTTCCTTTTAAATAAGTATATCTCACAATTTGCATTATCAGTCTGTCATTTTATACCACTTCATTTTCTTTTAAATAAGACTATACCTTATGAATTTAATATGTGCAGTGCTAAGCAGCCAACATTCTTTATTAGCATCTTTCAAACTCTTGTTTTGAATTTTGTAACACCCTTGCAAAATTCATTTTATTCTTCTCTGTTTGTGTAGTGTACTTTATATATAAGCAGAGGCATGCAAACCAAAGCATTGACTCTCCTTTAACACAAGACTTTCCATGAACAACAGCATTAAGCACATCATTTAAAAACAGCATGCGTTTGTAAGGCATCTCTTACACTGATACCTCTGCTCTGGCAAACAATTTGGCTATGAGGATTTAGAGACTTAAAATTTTTAAGTATCATTTTTTCTTGACAAGGTGGTTCTATTTCTAATAATGAATCCAAAAAAAAATAATAAGTGAATGCAGAATTCTATCATTCACAACAGCAAAACAGTGAAAATCTATAGTAGATTAAGTGAGTAATTTAAGGTACATAATATATGATATGTGGCTCTATAAAATTATGTCTAACAATATTGAGTAACATAGAAAAGCAATTAATAAAAACATAGATACGCTTTGATCATATTTATGTTGAAACTATAATATATAAGAATAGTAATGCTAGGCATAGGTATGTCTGATGGTGGGATAATAGGCAATTTTACATTAAACCTTTTATATATTTATGAGCATAAAAATAAATATTATTTTAAATCAATCAAATAATGAGAATTATTAGCTTAAAAAGATAGAAAACCAATTCAACGACTTAGTAGTGGTTTGCATCCAATTACTGGATAATAGATAAAATATCCACATATTTTGAATATTTAGAAAATATTTTTTCATAGCATGTATTATTACAATCACCCAAAATAGGCATTTAGATATCTTGTTTTGTCAAAACAATTCTCAATTTTTCTACTGCATTGATACTTTAAAAATACCAGATTTAATTGTGCTCCCTGCTTCTAAGGCCCTCTAGTATATGTAAGCCACACCTACCCTGCCAATCACTCTCTTTATTACTATGTCCTTTTTAATCTATATGTATAGGAACATCCATTTACTAATGATAATATAATAACTAAACAATACTGTCCACTCTGAAGATCTCTTTTTACTTACCTATAGAAGACTAAGTAATGATGTTACAGAAGAAGATTATGAGAATAAGGAAAACATGAAGTTTTAAAAAGGAAAAGTAATCACATGCAATTAAGACTTGGTATATTACATACGAGGTTTGTGAGTCTGATTAGCTACGAACTGTATTGAGCATGGTGTTGACAACAACACTTAACAGTCACACATATCAGATAAATACACTTAACTTAACAAAACAGATTTATTTCTTCAAGTTTACCCATACATTTAGAATTTCCACAAATGAAAAATCATGTCTACAGTAGAAAAACTACAGAAAGGCAATCTTCTAAATGACATGCAGATGATCTTATATGAATTATCTATGAAATACTGTGCACACATATTATCAAATATGAAGATAATATCAAATATATGCCTAGATTCTTGATATTTTCAAAACAGTTCATGTTTTACATGGGGATCATTTTACAGATTGTTTGGCCCCATGTAAAACTTGAAATGTTTTGGGTCAGCCTAAAATTTAGAATTCCACCAAATAGCAACCACTGATTGATTTATCATCAATCAAAATCATAAGATTTAGGATTAGCCTAGGACAATTTTAGGCTCCTTACATTTTCAAAAATTCCAGTGGTATCTTCTACGTAAACCTATAAACAAATAATCTAGTGTTAATCTACAAATGCAATATTTGGTTCAATATATTTGATCATTTACTTCTCTCTGGTGCTACTTTGTTAAAAGGGCACAACACTTTGCATGTTGAATTCACTTATTTTCACTTCCAACACTGAACTGATGATGAATGATTTCTCCTTCAGCTCCAGGGTACTAATTTCTTGCAAGTTTTCTAATCTCAGGCTTTTCTTACCAGTGGTAACAAACTGAGTAAAATCAGGGCTAGACTACTGGTGTACTTTTTTTTTTCCTTTAAATTCTCCATCCTTCCACTTCAGTGCTATAAGAACATTAAACGATAATAGCATTAATATGTTCAATGATTCAAAGTTCCACTCCCCTAAAATAACCAATGCATTTTAGTATGTAACCTAATTTCTTTATATAAAATGAACACAAACTAGCATACTATGATTAAAATAGCAATAGATTTAATAACTAAAATAGTTTTGAGAATGCAGACATAACATTGAGAAGCAAGCCTAAAAACAGTGATGTCTTTTCAGTTCTGCGCTTACTGTGCGACTTTTTGCAGCCCTCTCTCTGAGAGAGAGGGCTGTTGTTTGTTTGGTTTCTTGTATATAATAGAAAATATAATACTTAACTTGCTTGCAAGGATTACATAGATGTACAATAATGCAAGTAATCTACCAAGTCCAGTGCTAGGCATTAGTAAAGCACTTAATAAATTTTAGAAACTATTGTTAACACTGTTTATATTTTTCGAGTAGAAAAAAAATCTAAAGGAGCAACAATGATTATGGATCCAAAATTTTCTATAGTTAACCTTAAGTAGGATAG
The DNA here is from genome assembly GCA_963573385.1 of Cacajao melanocephalus. Classification (NCBI taxonomy): domain Eukaryota; kingdom Metazoa; phylum Chordata; class Mammalia; order Primates; family Pitheciidae; genus Cacajao; species Cacajao melanocephalus. The sequence goes on from CAUYLG010073568.1 coordinate 54,787, forward strand.
ATACGGCAGTCGTATTTTTCTGAAAGTGATGTTTTCTTTGGAAACTGCTTTTTGCTTATATATTGTAATGTTGTATAAAAAAGTATTCCATTGAAGCCCATATATAAACATAGTATTTCAATCCCCGTGAAGGTACAGAGTTTACTACGGTAGTTTAGTTGATAGGGAATTGCCAAATATTTTTGGTACATGTAAATAAATGCTATGTATTCTTTCATTTTCTTGGTTTGAAGGCCAGAAGGTGGGAAGTGAAGACTGGGAAGTTAAAGGCTAAGCTCCTCTGCGAATACTGTGGTATCGTTAAGGCTATATGTTGGAAGAAGTAAGGCTGTGGGATAAAATGTGTTACATAGATGTGCACTTCTCTTGATAGATTCCAAGTTATCGTTTGAAGACTTGTACTAAACATTATGTTATTATTATTATTATATTCATTATACGCAACCAGACTCTCACTCTTAAGTATTCTCTAAAACTTCCCAAAGTACAAGGGCTAAAATGACTGTCAGCCCTACAGGAGGATTCAGACGAAACAAGGGAAGTCCTGTCACAGGGCATAATTCTGCTGCATATAGCAAGCAAAGATGCAGATTGAGGAAATCAAGCTACAGTCATCTCTCTTCTTCCAAAACTATTATACATTTAGGACAATACTATATCTAGTAGGTATGTGTATGATTAACTTTTAACTTCTTAACTGTATGATATATAGTATGTATTTACACACACACACGGTCTTGTAGTTATACACTATGTATTCACATACCTACACACACACAGTCCTGATTAAAATTGTCATGGCTTCTCAAATGAACTATGAAAAGAATTAACATGTGCTTATACTATTTTTATTCAAAGCACAGTACCGAACACTTGAGAAATAATTTTCATCTGACATAATTTAAGAACATGAAACTGAGTTTTGTGTCATTTCTAAGTATGCCAAGGCAATTATGAATCCAGTGTGTCTGGTGATTCTGAAGATTTTTTTCAGCATCATAGTTTTGCCATCTACCTTAGTACTGACGTTGTTTAATTCGCCCTGCTCAATTTTAAAGGCAATAAAATGCAAATTGGGACTTTTATAAGTGAATCAATGGGTACCAGTTAAAGAACAACGCTTGGTTTCTTCTCTTTCTTTTTCATTATTTGAGAGTAGTAAGCCTGCTAATGTTAATTCCTCTTTCCCAACTTTAGGAGAAGAGTCATGGCTGAATGACAAATGGCTTAGCTTTATCTACCTAGGTTGTCATGAGCAAAACAGATAAATAAATAAAATTATTAAGCATATCATGACTCCACAGAAAATCTCTATAAAAATGTTATATTAAGTATACTATATTATAGAAGGTATATGAATGTTTCATTTCCAGAATAGTTAATTATATATTCACACTCAATGGCCTATAAATAATTTCAAGTAGGGAAAAGAATACAACAAACTTATGTTCCTTTTTACAGTATATTTCTGGTATTTACCTAGTTCATCTTATATTCTCTGAGGTATGTGAGAATAATATGGAGGAAATATGATATTTGAAGAAAATGACATAGAGTTTGACCAATGTCAACAAACAAATCCCATTTTGAGCCTGAGTATAGATTAAAAAATAAAGTGTCTTGCTCAGTAAATAAAATTTCATGGTTTTCCTGAAAACAATGTGATTCTTAGGTTTCTGATCTTTGGCATCTAGTCAGATGATTTTCAATGCCATTCCTGTAAAAAGTGCAGAGTAAATTTACCGTGTTTAGAAATGACAGGATGCCAACCAACCACTCATAAATTTTTAAGAGGCACTTAAATAAATTAATGCTTGGTCTTCTTCAGAGGATGATTAAGGGTGCATCCACTTCAGGATGCTGCTCAGTTTATTCACAGAGCCACACACATTCCTAGCCAAAGGAAGACAAATATAATAAACACGGAAGGAAAAGCATGTTTTGCTTTATTTTGTTTTGTTATAAATGTGCTTAATCACCTGCAGGGAGTGAAATGCCTAAGGTTCAAACACCAAGGATTCCCATTTTCAGCTTTAGCCTTTTCAGAAAACTAAGCACAGTAGACATTCTGTGACCTTGGCATACCTCTGTCCACTGCTGTCTGGGTCTGCCCACTGAGAAGGTGGAAAGTACCAGGATCCTTCCTGCTGGTGTAGTAATAACTATCCAGCATTTCAGGGTTTCTTAATAAAATCAATTGTTCTCCATTGCTCTATCTATAGAGAAGCTTCATGTAGTGCTAGAATGAGTTTCATGGCTTTTAGGATTTACCAAATAGCCCACTCAGTTAATCATTCTTTCTGGAGCATACAACAAACAAACTACTATAGTCACTATACACCACTCATCACTCCAGGCACAATACCCAGGCTCACACTTCTCAGGAATCACTGGATATGTCCTTGGGCACTTAAGGTACAGCCTGAAATCAATGCCTTTGGGCCACTATTTTTGTTTCACAATTTCTATGGTCTGTAACCACTCTCCTTCAGTGGATTTGCTATTTCCTTTCTTCGCATTGCACTCTCAGAGTAGGGGATTTGAGGCAATGGCAGTGGGTGGATGTGAAAGACAAGAGAAAAAATGTTCAAGAGATGACAATCTTTTAACATGAAAATTATCTGGGATGAGCTAAACAGTTGCTCTGACATATGCAAAAACATTCAGATATACATGGGATTCTCATCGCCTCTGGCTGATCTTGGCTTTTTGGGAAACACCTGTGCAAGTGGATGGTTTCTAGTCTCCAAATGGTACACTCTTAGTGTGCATCCTTTCTCTCAGATGAAGAAGAGGAAAGTCAAAAATATATCTAACAAAACAACAGTAAATTGCTTTGTGCCAAACACAGAAAATGAGTAAAAGAGAGAGAAACTGAAGATCAGAAAGTGAGAGAAAGAGAAGAGCAAAACTTCTTATATGGAAAGACATATATATTTGCGGCATTTAAAATACTTCAATAAGATCACTATTTATATTTTTATCCTAAATCCTAGATATAAAAGACGTAGCATTATGTAAATACATTATAAATATCATTTATAATAATAAAATAACATGGACCTTAATACCGTAACCCTAGATTTCCAAGATTCTAATTCAGCATCATCACCTAACCTGACAGCTGACAAAAATTCTATCAAAAAATAAAAAGAGTCTGTCAGAGCAAAACATATTTCTGGCAATCTACAATGGGATAGAAGACAGGAACTAACTAGAAGTGAAGAAACACAACGTGGAGGGCCTCTCAGCTGAGACTTCATTTGTTAGAGGAGTCCCAGCTATTAAGACTGAATCTGCAGACCAAAAGTTGTGGTTGGAGGCTACTGGTCACATACACTAACCTGTCCTTACTCTGGTTAGCTCTGAGCTCCAACAAAAATGCAGTGCTGCAGGGGAAAGAATTTACTAATTCTCTAAAGTGCATCAGTTTGCCCAGGTGACAGTACCACCTTTAACTGCTTCCCAAATGAACACTATGATTATCGCCTACTTTCCATAAATTTTGTTCTTAACTCCAGCCCCATGCTTTGGTGATAGCAGCACTCACCCAAGTCTTTCTACTCTTGGTCATTTCCTCTTGAATATATCCTACGAGTCAATACCAGATTAGCCTTTCTAATGTATCATGTTATGTACATCAAACCTCATGTTCTAAAGCTCTAAGAGCTGCCCGCCTTCAAGGTTCTATCCAATTTTATGCAGCCTTCCACTGTCATTGACAATATCATTTTAGACAATTCACTAATTTTCTTTCAGTACACTTCCTTTTTAGTAAAGTTAGAAATATAATTTTAAAAAATCCAAGTCATTAGATGGCTCTGAGAACCTAACACAACCATCTCAATGAAATGCCCAGCTCTTAGTAGGTGCTCAAAAAGTGTAGAAATTATTATCTTATGTTCATTTATAGGCTGTACTCCAGCTTGCAATGTATCCCCCTCCTCACTATATTTGTTTAAGTCTTAGCCTTTCTCAAAGTCTTCTTAAATGCCTTTATGAACCATGAAATGGATGGGCAGGTAGTCCCCACTGAATCTGCTTTATACGCTCTGCTGGCTATTTGGTATAGTGTTCCTTCAATTATAGAGCTATTCTATAGATATTTTTTACATGTCTACTTTGGATACACAAAGAGTGGCACTACATTTTTCAAGTTTTAAGTTGACTGCGATTCTGAGGTTATTCACCTATCTATAGGCATAGTGTAAACGTTTGAGGACAAGAATACTATCTTGTAATTTTTTGTGTGACCACAGACACTGAAGTCTTGGTGCTGGATATATATTTGTTGGTGAGTTTAGTTGCTAAAAATATATTTTCAGTATCTGGAAAGTTTTGTGTATATTTTATGACTGCAAAAACATAACGTCTCTGCTTTTATCAGGTAATTTATAGAAACCTGGAATATATTAATGTAAAATCTCTAGATAGTTGACTTTACTTCAACTACCTTTCCATCTTGTCTCACTGTTTCTTAACTGCACTTGATGCTCTTGTAGATGTAACATAAAACCATGAAATTGAACAATCAGATTGCTTGTTGCAGTAATTCTGTAATAACACAATAAATAAGTTCATCTCCTACATTAACATAATTAATAAATTTTTTTTTCAATCTTATAAAAAATAGTAAAATGGAGTAAAGCTTAAATTTTATATGTATAAAATTTTATATATATATACATTCTTTCAAAAAAAATCACCTTGTGGTGGTAATAAGCAAAACAAATCTAGCAAGACCTATCAGATTGTAGGAAGGTTCTGTTACTTAATGATATCACTGAGTTAATCTTCAAAAATATCTTGTCCATCAATCACTGTTTCCTTATCAGACAACAAAGGACTTAAAAGGATTGAAATTATCAATCAATCTGGAGACTCTTCTTGAATACTCAGTATTTCCTGGGTATTTTTGCTTTAAGAGAATTAGATTATTTAAAAAATCTTTATGATATTAGACACATTGGTTTAGGTCCCAGTCATGCTAACCATTGCTTCTATGTAAGCCCCAAACTGAAACTCACTTTGTGCCTCATTTTTCCTTCTGCAAAATGAAGATTTAACTATTCATATTGTAAGTGGTTTTTTTTGGTATTAAATGTAATAATACACGCTTACATGAGGTTTAGGTCCCAGTCATGCTAACCATTGCTTCTCTGTAAGCCTCAAACTGAAACTCAGTTTGTGCCTTATTTTCTTCTTCTGCAAAATGAAGCTTTAATTACTTATATTTTAAGTGTTTTTTGTATTAAATGTAACAATATACATTTACATGGGGTATTGTAAATTTAATATATTTTTTGTGTTAAATGTAACAATATACATTTACCTCATGTAAATGTATATTGTTATAAGAGGTAAAGTGCTTAGAGAAATTAATAAGCAGTAGGCAATGTTATTATAAGTAATGGATGATATTTAACAAACAGAAGTATATCTTGAGACAAGTTCTTTTCATCATAAAAGAGCAGATAGATTATATCTGGGTATATTATTGAAAATACTAGAGGTCATTGCAGTACACACACACACACATGTAATCCTCACAGTGTATTGTTATGACCTGGATATTCTGAACTTCATGTGAAACTTTTTCTTCTCCATGAAAAACCTAATCTTCTCAAGTCACATTTTACAATTACTTAAACTGCCTATCATCTAGAAAATCAGGATTCTGGGAAATAAATTCTAGCCAATATGGAGCTGAAATAGTTACAATTATTTAAACATTGACGTCAGAGGAGCAGTGAAGTGTCACAGAAGAAGAAAAATATAAAAGGAGATTTTTTTCCCTCCACCTTTCAGTTAACAAAAACACCCTCAATCCACATTTTTCTGCATTCTCCAGCCACATTTTTCTCAAGCTACAGTGCCATTAAAATATACATTTCATGTATTTGCATTGGAGTAGCATAAAAGTGTATATGTTGAAAAAGTATTCCCCAAACTCAAAACTCACATGGAACTCTCATCTCAGTATTATCTCCTTTAAATAAATGGAGACAGTTCAATCCAGAAATATTTTTAAGTTAATATGGTTCCCGTGACCAACACATGTTGATTGCCCTGATAAGACAAATCCGAAATTTTTTACAAAACCAAAAAAAACCAAGACACCTAAAACTTGAATGGAATGTTTTGGATATAATGCCCCATTTTGAACTTCAACCCCAAACAGCATGGCAATAGACTTAAAATCAAAGGTAATTTTTCACAAAAAAAACCACTTCTTTTCGCTAAAATTGTCAACAATGGTTCAGGTTCTGAAAACCGTGATTTGTCCCTATTTGGATGAAGACATTTAATTCATCCTCGTTTTTTGTGCTAAAACACATCAGTTATCCACCACCCCTCAAGAACTACTCAAATAGAGGATGAATCATCACTACTCCTCAAGAAAAACTCACATAGAGGATGGTCAGAAATGTAGTTAGAATAGAACAGTAGAACTCGACAGCTGTGAATTAAATGTTGTTCAACTGAAGCTCAACACTTCAGTAAATACCTTGAACATCCATGACATACAGTTATTTGTCTTTTTTATTTAGGCATGATTTGCTTTGACTTACGAAGTGGTGCCCAAAGTGGGGTGTGTAAGAGTAAGGGTTAGCCAGAGACTGAGCCCTGGTCTTCCTGTTGCAGCAACTGTACCTTCAAGAGGTGTGCTCTGTACACACTTACTTTTAACTCTTTCTAAAGTCATAAACATGTGGCGTTGATTTTTAAATGGCCATTGATTAAAAAAAAAAAAAAAGCTGGCACTCTTCCAGAACTGAAAAATTCTGGTAATATGATACCTACTAGCTAGAAAATAAAAGTTTTAAAGGACAAATTATGTTCTCCAGTGGTATTTGGGAGCTTGCAGGAAACACAAGGATTTAAAGAAGAGCTGATCAATAGGAAGTTCTAAAATGCTATCAGGGTTCCATATCTGCTCTATCCATAGCCACTTGAAATGTGGCTGACCTGGTAGAGGAACTAAATTTTAAAGTTTAAATTTCATATAAACTTAATAAATTAAAATGTAAATAGACATATTTGGCTACCTACTGGGCAGAGCAGTTTTAACGCCAGCACTCAAAGTTTCTAAGAGTCTTGATATAATGCTTCATTTTCTCAAAGACATTCTCCAAGGAAACATGTCTAAAACATATATACTAGTATTTATGACTATGTGATTACAAAATCAGTGTGAATTAAAAATAAATCTACTATCCACCAGTTGAAACTGTAACACATTTAATATGCTTGAACTATGGAGGTTTACCATGTTTGCTATGACCTTACAGACAAAGAAGAAGAAAAAAATAAAAGGAAGTAGTCAATTGCTTCTCTATTTTGCAATCAGCATGTCCCTGCATTATGATGTCTAAAAGCCATTAAAAAAACAATGAATAAGAAAAAACAACAACAACACAACTATAACAACAGCAAAGAGTATTGGATGGAGGGGGAAGACATAAAGGACTTTTAAAGTTACCATAATTGTTACTACTATTCAAATATGAGGCACATGTGTCCACAATCAGATAAAGTGAGAAGCTGATACATTTTCAAAATGTGTTGTGCTAACACAGTAGTATGCAACTACAGGACTGAATGATTCTGAAACTTCAAGGGCCCTTAAACAAGATTCAGTTCAAACCATCCTGCAGATATATAAGTAATGCGAAGCCCACAGAAGTAGAGTGCTCATTGGAGATTTTAATAATAGCCATGCTTGGTCCCAGATCTCCCAGTTTGTGCTCTTCTTCATTATGACTTTCCCCTGACCTCTGCTGAGCACAGATTGATGCTTGGGTTGAGAAAGAGCCTCATCTCCATCCCCACTTGTCCCAACCTCTGGTGAGCAGAAAATACAGAGTATTTTAACTATGATACTCTGCTTGACACAAAAGCTCCCTTCACTAACATCCCTAAAGACCATGCAATTTACAGTTTACCAAGGACACTGTGAAAAAGAAAATTTTAAAAGTGGATGCTTTACATGGGCAGTTTTTTTAGTTTAACATGCCTTTTGTTATAGAAGTGGGCTGTACTGTATTCAAAAGATATATGGGTTCAGGAAAAACAGCACCAAGCTTCAAAGCAAAGGACTACTCATGTTATTATGCTTTCAGTGATTCAGTGAAATAATGAACAGGTATTAAGATAAAAACAAACAATTATTTTAAGGAGAAAAAACTTGTCATCCTCTTTTTAGAGCTAAGTCTTACATATTTCATCTAGCTCAAGACTTTCATTTTACAGGTGAAAAAACTGAGATGGCAGATTTTAAATGACTCGCTCCAAGTCACACAACTAGTAAGTAGAATTGGGTTTTAGAGGCAGGATTTCTGCCTCTAGGTTCAGAGCTTTTTATTACTCCAGAAACTACAATAAGATAGATGTCTAAAAAGTAGAAGAAAGAAAATAACAATTATTCTGTGTATGTCATGGTCGTTTAAAAATATCTGTCGTTTTTAATTTAAGTTATATTTTGACATAAAGTTTTTCACAGCTTTGTATGTAATTTCATGGAGTACCGATGGAAGAAAGAAAATTATGTTTCAGAAGCTATGTAAAAGAGCAGGAAATAAATCCACTTTATTGCCTGAATTGTATAAACTTTCTTGGTTCTCAGATAATCTTCTACAGATAAATGCCACACTACTTCTGATAAGAGCAAGAGATAAATAACACTGCACACTTTAAATGTCATGTACGGTGAATTTTATACTGTGATCTTATAAATGAATCCATAGGAGAAAAAGAAAATGCTAAATAAGTACAGTGATGGGGCTTACATTCTGGTGCTGCTGGTCTTGTTGATGATAACAGATTTTCCTGTTTGATCCACATTGTGATCCAATCCAAAATAAGCTGCCACTCGATGGACAAGCATCCTCTGATATGATGACATCTGAGGGAACTTTTTATAATGATTACTGGAACATAATGCAAGAAAAAGTGGAATCAGCATTTTCATTTTTTGCCCATAATACATTTTACAAGTATACACACAAAACTATTTCTCTTTCACCTAAACCACTAAGCCTATTACATTTCTGGCATCTCTCTCTCTCTCTCTCTTTTTTTTTTAACTGTACTTCAGGTTCTGAGGTACATGTGCAGATCACGCAGGATCATTGCATAGGTACACACATGGTGATGTGGTTTGCTGCCTCCATCCCCCTTCACCTACATCTGGCATTTCTCCCCATGTTATCCCTCCCCGACCTCCCCACCCCCATGACTGTCCCTCCCTTGGCTCCCCACAAACAGACCCCAGTTCTGGCATCTCTTAATGTCCTAATTTCCAGACAAATTTTCTACTTACTATAGATTTATTGATTAAGCTACAACAAGCATCTTTGTTTCACAGTTGCACATTTCTCTTGCCAAAGAGAAGGTAATGTCTATGGGACAGTATTGTATTTTAGTCCATGTTACCTTGTCAATGGGGCCAGGCACAGGACAAATGATGTGACATAATATGCCATTGCAGATGTCTACATGGAGATGTGTCATTACACGGTTTACACTGAAAGCAGCACAATTATTTTCAGACATAACTGACTGCAGCCAGCTGGAGCCCATTAAAAAACTATAATAAAAATGAAAAGGGTCGCTTCTTGTTACAGCTACTCTATGCTAATCAGTGGCCCCCTGTTTATAGCCATTTTGTCAGGAATTTAACAAGCAGAAGCACACATGGTCCAAGCAACAATTCTCATCAGCATATAGTTCCTAACTCCAATAATTTCCCCATTTAACAAATCAAGGAACATATTAAACAATGTTTTATCTATCCCTAAATCTTTCCAGAATGGATAATTTTTAACTCAAATACCAAACTAGGATACATCATCAAATTAACCAGCATTGTAGTTTAACATACTTGTTGTCAGCAATGAAATCAATAATTTCCTGCTCCATTTTCAAAAGTATCATCCTGTCCCTGCAAAATAAATGTTAAATTTAAAAGGTTTTAGGTACGATCCATTTCCAAAGACCTGAAGAATTCATTAACTGTATGGAAAGGATTACTTAAACGTATGCTGCTACAAACCTGTATCTAACTCTTCTTTGGAATATGCTGACCATTTACATACATTTACATACATCATTATATTTAAGATTATTCCTTATCTTATTTGTTAAGTATTTTGGAAGATCTAAATTTTGTAATCTTAAAATTAATTTTGGCATGCATGGTACTAGGATCATAAAACATATCAAACAAATAGTATATTTCAAATTAATAGGAAACTGGAAAACAACAAAGGCCAAGCGTTGACTGTAAATGAATACATCGCTGCACTAAAACATAATTGGCTTATGTGACATCAATAACTTTTATTCTTTATTTTTCCCCCTTAGTCAGTATCTCTTTGTGATCAGAAAAGCAGAGCTGTTAAACTATAATTTATTAATTAGATAACTACCCAGTTATTAAGATTCTCTATAAAAAGTAAACATGCAAACCATTAGCAGAACAAAAATATAGGAGACAGTTTAAGATGTTGGGGAAGGTATCTACATTTTACAATGGCTTTCTTAGAAGTGTTGGATTAATAACTTTGATTGTAATATTCTATTTGATCCTAAAAATAAGAGGCTAATTTAATAATTTACCTGGAATTATTCTTTAATGTGTTAATCAGAAACTCGTGTAAGTCTATGCCTGTAGAATCCGTGTACTCTTGGCTGCAATCTGAAACAAATAGCAGGTCGGAGTTGTCAGAAATGATAGTAGAAAGGTGGGGTGGAAAAGGTTTCCCCAATCTTTCCTATTTCCCTCCTGCTCAGATAAATTTTAGGTGAAGCTGTTAGTATAAAAATACATGTTTCAAAACTAGAAACCTGGCAATATAACATCAGAATGAAAATTAGATTCAGGAATTGAAAACATCCAATAAATTCTGACTATGGAAAGACCCAAATGTCATAGGAGGGGAAGTGGGCACAGTCTAGGTGTTGGGGTTGGGGGGAAGTGGAGTCAAATATCACATGTTCATTCTGCACTGTATAACAAGGGTATGAACTCCAAATGACAGAACTCCCACCTACAGAGAGCACTCTCAAGAGTTTGAGATTCCATGAAACCCTTTTCTCTTAAAACAAAGAAGGCAAAAAAAGAGAATGTTCTGTTATGAGACTATCTATTAATCAGTACAAAATACAGGAGGACACTAAATATTCCCAAGTCTTTTAAATATCCTAATGCTGTCCAAAGCTTAATTTCTAAAACTGTTTTAGAAACCTGAACTTCTTTACTGTCATATACACCTTGGATTTTAGATATTCCGCAGCAGAAACAACAATTATAAGCAGATGTATGGTTATAGAACATGTAACTGTTAGAGGTGGTCTTCATTCCTCAGTTAACCAGATACTCTCTTCTTTCCCAGTTGCCCATTTTTTTCTAAGTCTTCTGCAAGGCTGTTTACTCATGGGACTCTTCATTTCAACTTAGTTTTGTTTTGGGCTGTCAGAATTGTAGGTTTTCGGTTTGTAAAGGTATGACTTTTTTTGGACAGTAATTTATTGAAGTAGAAGTGTGCATTTTTAAATAAACATTATGTGACAGTAGATGGGTGCAGATACTAAATTATTCTGTGCCAGACAAAATGTGAATCATGTATTCCATTGACATATACATGTGTACTTTGGGGACCATATCACTTATTAACTGAGAATTGCTAATCCACTCTCTGTCTTTTAAGATAAATATGAAAGTTAAGCTATCACAGTCAGTATCATTACTGTTCACCAATCCAAGTTAATCGGTCTAAGAAACCTAAATTCAGGGCAGATTTATATTTATTCCTTTGTACAAGCTTGTCATTGACAACAGAAGATTAAAATGTGAATCCAAAGAAATACGTGATCTGAAAAATAACCTCTCTGGCAACACAAGTAATGACATCATAAACAGAAAGAAAGAAAATCAAGTTCACGTTTTTTACACACACACATACATACATACATAGAATTATATGCAGGGTTTGGTGGGAGGTGAATATGCATGTGAAATCTAGAATGTATTCTGTGACTACGCATGTGCCCAAATTGAGTAAGTTAAGGAAACATTTTCACATTCACCTTTTGATAACATTCTGATCTTGGGTTTTTCAGAGGTTTTATCTTTGTTTTTATCCTTTTCTTTTTCTCTCTCAGATTCATCTTTCCTAGATTTATCCTCCTCTTGCAGGCTGGAAAAACTGGAAAGCTGTAAATGAATTGATTCCTGTTGGGGAAAAAATATAATAATTTAGGGCCAGGTTTAATAATCTCTGTCTGGTTCCCATTTTACATAGAGGTTATAAAGTATAGAAAAATGAAAACCAGGTGCAGATTTTTTTTTCTTAAATGGTAAAAATGAAACCTGTCAGAAAACTAATTGCCCTTTAAAATGACTTGATCTTCAGGAGTCAATGGGAGGTCAGAAGGAACATCTAGTACTGAAACTTTGCCTCATGAATATTAATCTTAACCAAGTTGAATTCCTGTAGATCACAACGCTTATTTTTTCTACAGGTTTATTTTTAAACACCTAGAAAAAAATTATTTATCAGTAAGCTCGCATCACGGCCATTATATTTTTAAAAAAGAAGGTTTCAATAGTTCTAGTCTATAATTCCTTATAAGGAGAAATTGGTACAAACAAAGATAGACGGATACTAGGAATCATAATTACAAATAAAACAGACATAAAGAAAGCCCCTAATACCCAATTTACAATAAAAACTTAATTTTAGCACCAGGTCAACAAGGATTTCTACTACTATGAAAAAACCAGACTATATAATTGCAGGAATTCTAGGTATAAACTGTTATTGTAATTGTTTACAAATACCACTAATAAATCATTATAATGTATAGTTACAGTAAGCATTGCCTTTTAGAAAAGTAGGAAGCAGACATATTTTTCATAAATAATATATAAATATTTAATATTATTTTATTTTGGTATCAGTCCTTTCCAACATATAATAGTCTCTTGAACTGGTGTTTGATATAAGATTGGTCATTTACAGTATTAGGACTGGATCCACTTTTTTATTATTTTTTTGTATTAAAACCAGATTATTTTGTATTAATTCACATATATCAGCATTTGATTGATAGTATGTTCACTGTTTTGAAGAAGAATGAGCCAAATCGTGTTTTTTAGTTTTATGAAAAACCTAAGCTATGATTAAAACTATGACAAATTAACCAACATTAAGCCCACTTATTGTTATGTAAGAGATCATTTGATGGGAAAGCTTTCTTCCACTAGTGACATTAAAATTTATGATGTAGGAAAAAAATAATCCCAATGACTAATAATGTCGCTCACTAAAAATTAATCTAATGCTCACACTACATGTGACTAAACTGATGCTTGTACCCTCTTAAATTTGGATTTCTTAATGGTTCTCTGGAAACCTGGGTAATCTAACAATCATAAAGGAAAGTTCTCCAAAGCTAAGTTTCTTTTCTGGAAGGGGCTCCATTGTGAACTCCCTGTTTCACTATGATTGTAAAGTCACATGCTATAAATGATGAAATAAAACGTACTTTCACCATAAATATCTTAGCTGAGTTTTCCAACTTCAACATGTTTTTCCTGGGGATGTACTTATATAAAATATGTAAAACTGAGTGCAATCTGATTATAGAGTCATTTAGCGCAGTTTGAGACAGAAATGTCTTAATGTGCAAAGGTTTAGGCAGGTTCTAGAGATATGATTTGCTTCTACTTGCTGAAGAAATCACTGGGACACTTCTGGACCAGAAGGCATGACTGGGGTGGGAAAGATTCAGTTTGACGGTTAATCATCAGGGGAAACTGAGGGCTCCAGGGCCGTGAAAGTCATCTCATTGCTTCTTCAAAACTGACTGAAACATCTAGCCTCTGTATGTATGAATCTAAAATCATAGAGGCTTGGACTTATATTATAAATGCATGAGCAGAGGCTGAAGAATATCCACTACAAAAAAATGTGCAAACTGATGCCATGTGTTGACAAATACTATAGTTAGGAAAAAAATGATCTTTTCTATGCATATACATTACGGTGTTGAAAGAACACACAAAAGTGCTATAGAGTTGGTAAAAAACAATCTGTTATTTTTTAATATTTTTATTGATATGCTCAATAATAAAATACAAGTGTTAATAAATACATTGGTACAGGATAAGTTTATATCCAACAACAGTAAAAGAGTAATTCAAGTTGCAGTAATACACTGATAAGTAAATAGTATAACATTAGAAAAGCAAAATTCCTTTAACTTAAGGACAGACTGAACCATCAGGTATGGGTCTGAGATCAAGTAATACAGGTAACAAGAGTTTTTCCCACACTGGAAAATGAAGGCAGTTTTCCAAATACTGTGAATTTACAAACATTGGGGAAGCGATACAATCCATATACTGTATACTTCTGCCACTGTTCTCTGGGATTCAGTCCGCACATTTTGTAAGTGCCGGTGGTACCTAATGAAGGCATTGCATATAAACTCAAAAGTCTGTTTCTTTATTTTCTAAAAAGGTAGCACGGCCACTTTCTTATATGTGTGTCTGGGTGTTTTCTATCAGGCCCCTGCTCCCACCACTCCCCAGCAATCCAAAGGGAAGCTTGCAGGCTCTCTCATTCTTTCCTACAGAGCTAGTCTTGGTTTCTGAGCTTGGAACCAGCAGGAACAAAGCACCATTTACACCTTATTTCTCTGCATCAATTGTATGGAGACACTAGAGTTAGGTCCAAGGTGGGCACTATGATACAGATGGTCCCTTAAAAAGTTTCCTCCTGGTACCTTGTCAAATAGGACAAAAAGCAGATTAAGTCTATAAAGGCTGTCTTTCTCTGCCTAGCATTAGGAGTGGGGGACAACTGGGGCGTTACTTCTCCCAGGGTCTGTCATTCTGCAAAGTTAACATATATTGTGTGCAGCACATTATAAGCCATCGATCAACATTTAATAATATAAGCCATGATATTCCCATTATTCCCCCTTTTCAATCTCCATTAAAAATAGAAGCACAAATAAAATGCTGAAGGAAAGCCACACATTTCTCAGAGCCCAAGTAAAATAAAGCATGTGTATGAAACATAATAATGGCCACTGAAAGATAGCCTGTACATGCCTTATGACATGAGTGGCATGTTAAGAAAATGAGGCTAGAAAAAAAAAAAAAAAACACTCTTAGGACAAAATCTATAAGAAATTCATTTTTGGTCCTTTTAAAGAAAGTGCTCTCAATGCTCTCTGTTTCCGTGAGGGGAATTCAGAGTATTTCAATTAAAGTAAAAAGAGAAAAGCAAAACCAAACCAAACAAAAATAATGGTATCTTAATCAATTTCCCCTCCCCTGGGCTCAGGTAAACCATTTTACTTTTGTCTTAACTGCTCTCAGCCTCTGATAAAATAAGTACAATTTCAGCAGCAAGACCATTTTTTATAAAATCTAATATGATGCCTAAAAGGCAAGCAAAAATAAGTATGATGTGAAGCTTCCCATTTTGTCACCAAAGAGTTTTGTTGAAATTTAAATTTTTACAATCTACTAATCTTGATGTAAGGAGCAAAAATAAGGGTAAAATATGCAGTGATATATTAATAATATTAACTTAAAGTCACCATCAGCTCAGATTTATTTCTGGACAATTTTTGCAGTATTGAGAAATCTCTACCAAAGGCCATAAAAGTATTTCTCCAAAGTTCAATGCACCTTATTCACTATTTCATAAGTTTCATATGAACCAACAATTGTGTTTCTTATAGGCAAGTGCATTTTGGGGAGCTGAGAGGTAAGACATCTCCAACAAGGAAGGAGAGAGGATACTTGGGATTATATTTGGTTCAGCCTTATCAAAAGAGAGCCTTTGAGGAAATTCAGCACTACTGTGCCTACTTTTTATTTAACTTTTAATCTAAATTCTTTTGAATTCCTTTCCATTTGCGGTTTTCAGAGAGTCTGGAAAAAAAAAACGTAATACTCTGTGACAAACCATCAAACTATTTTAGAATGTTGCATAAGCAGGGGATGAAGCCAAAAAATGAATTATTTTCTTCAATTATATTTTTCTCCCCCAAAATACTGTTTAACACCAAATTAATAGTCATGCACACAAAGGTGGATCCCATTCATGCAATCAATGATTATGACAAGGGGATATACCTGATCCTGAAGACTTTCACCTCCTGGTCTAGCAGAAGATTCCTCACAGACAGCAAGACTGCGAGTCAGTTTACCTTTTCCTGCTCCTGACTAGGAGGGGGGAAAAAAAGGAAAATAAAGAAAACAAACAGGAGACATTCTCAGACTGCCAAATCATCTCCACATTCACATAACTTTCCCAAATGAGATTTTTAAAGCCAAATTTCAAGTCTGCCAATCAGTACTGTCTACATTGGCTCAAAGCAGCATACCACTGGATTGATGGGGATGAAAGTAAAGAAGACTGTGACTAGATAAATTTGAAAAATACTCTTAGTAAATTGTGCACATCACATTGGGAACATGCAAAGAATGAACTGCTGTCATTTCATGAAAATATCAGGCGGAAAGAAATAACAAAATTAATTTCTACTAAGACTAAATTTGCAGGAGATTTGACTGAAAAGATGGTTAAAAGCATGAGGAGTGTGTACTAAGCAGCAGTATCTATTTACTTCAAGGCAGAAATCAAGTACTGCGCATAAAACATAGACTCCAAATTTTATTTAAAATAAAAACAAAATAAGTGGCCATTTGTTTTGTAAATCACTGTCAAATCTCCAAGTGTGAAAATAGAATCAAATACATACATTTGCAGCTATTTGAACACTAAATCTTCTAATTAAAAAATACACAGTGCCAGAACGTAAGACATGCATAAACATAAACCATTCAAAAGCAGACAGCACCAGTACAATCGTGATCCCCACAGTATCTAGACACAATCATCTGAACTGCTGGTAAATCCTTTAACTCTTATATAAAATATGCAATTTATACCTGTGATATCGGGTCTACCTAGAATCTCAAGAATCCTACCTTGGATTTTCTTCTTTCTTGATTCTGAGCCTCCAGCCGCCTCTGTATGTTGGAAAGAAAGTAAAACAAACAAAAACAAACAGTAAACCAACAACCAAGAGAGACAAAGAAAGAGAGAACACTGTCAGTACCGGCTACAGTGGAGAAATCCATAATAACAGCAACAAGATATCACAACCATTATGGAGGACTCCTCCTTCCCTAGGTTTTAAAACCTTTTGACTAACTTTTAGCTTTTTTCTCTTTACAGCAACTATGGGAAAGGGGAAAAGAAAAAAGCCAGCTTTGAAGGTTTTTGGCCATCATGCAGTTGTCTGCCTTTGTTAACTGTTGGTATATAAAGAGTTAACACTTCTGTAGTTTACGTAAAAGAAAATCAATACTTACAAGCTATTTGTAAGTGCAGTTTACTTTCCTTCTACCAAATCTTTTTCCCTTGTAAATCATGATGCTTTTTCACTTTTTTTTTCACTTTTTTCACAACACTTTTTCACTTCCTTTCATCACTGCCAGTCTTTTTTCCCCCATTCTAGTACTTTCTTCAGCTGGGAATTCTAGGGTTTGGCTTGTTTGCTAATAAGATTTGAGCCTTAGCATGCCCAGGAATGTCAAAGGAACACCTGCCTTTGATTTTCCTTAGTTTTCCATGAATTGAGTCTTCATCTTTCCACGAAATAGAAAATTCATTTTTAAAACTCAGCTAGTCTAAAGCTGCCTTGGGAGAAGCCTTCCATGTACACCTTGAGGTGTTCTAGAAATTGGTACTGGGATGCTGTGTGCAAACTCAGAAAATAAATACTTTCCTATTTTTTTTCCCACAAAACACATTTTAGAGTGTGGCTGAGTTAGGACAAAATGGGACAAATATTGAAAAAGTAGGAGACTAGCATTATGAATTTCCTAATGATACAACTAGTGAAACTCTTTAAAAAATAAATCTTTAAAGTATTCTGAAAATAAGGGAGCTACACACAATTATATGAGAATCAGAGTCTCTTCATGCTCACTCACCTGCAGTTCCAGTTTCTCCTCTTCATCCAGACTTTCTGATTTAACAATGCCGTTCTCTGGAGTGCCCGTCTCCTGCTCAGTCCCTCCTTCCTCTGCTATGGCCTGATTCAGGTCTCCTTGCTCAGACATTCTCCCAGATGCAAATTAAAATAACAAGATTTTATACCCTAGAAGGTTAAGATATCAGAAAATAAAGTCAGTGCAAATTGACGCATTTACTATAATTCTTTATTTCATTTATCCTTTCATATTCAAATCCAAAAGAGCAATTTTGAGAATTTTATATGAAAGGCGGAAAAAAAAGATGAAATTAAGTACCCAAGGCATGCACAAGAGGCAGATGCAGTGGTCCCATCCACACACCCTCTACACACACTTGTGAATACACCTTGCCATCAAAATAGATCAACAAATCTTAGAGGCACATAACTCCCACACAACTACTGGTCCCCCATTCTCCACTACAAAATAGAAGAAGCCGCAAAAGAGGATATTTCTCCAACTTGTGATCAAATGACCCTTGACTTCTGACTCAAGATGTGGTATTGATCTTCTGCAGCATATCTAAGATGACTGAAAAATTATTTGCAGCTTCCAAATATAGACATGCTTCCCTAGGTATAAGGAATACAGTAGTCTACAAGGGTAAAAATCTACTGAAGAGGTAATAATTCAGTATAAATATGGGATCTAATTTTGGCAATAAACCGTTAAGGGTCAACATTTCCAGGCTTCGAACTGACAGCTACATTACTAAAAGCATAAGCCCTCTCCCAAGCTCCCAAGCTCCTGTCAGTTGCTGGTGCGACAAGATCCTGTGGAAGGAAGTCTGGCAGGCAGCTCTAATGAAGCTACAGCAACTAAACTCTACTTCCTCAGGCTCACAATAGACTACAGACACTGGAAATGGCTTTTCAGAGTTAAAATCTGTTATTATTTTTTTCTCCCTACCTTTATAAAACCCTGACACTTCCCCTTCTGAAGTGCTGTCAAATGAGGCTCATGAATAAATTAGCATTTACTTCCTCCTCACTTTTTTAAGCTGTGAGAAAAATAGAAAGAAAAAAAAAGAAGGAAGAGAAGGAGGAAGGAGGAGGAGGAAGGAGGAGGAGAGAGAAAAAGAAGAAAGAAAAAAGAAAGAAGCAGAAGGAGAAGGAGAGACAGACGCTGTAGCTTAGAAAATTAGTTCTTTTACAAAAAAAATCCAAGCAATCACTGTCCCATTCCCAGTCATTACAATGGAAATTATTATTGGACAAATAAGAGTTTTAATATGTTTCTCTGAGAGTGTTCAATTACCACTTACTAATTCAGTAACTTTATTTTCAACTGAAAATAGGAAGCATGAGAAAAATCTAAACCACAGAAATTTTGCTAAAATCTACCATGACAAAACAGATGGTATCGAATGATATCTATAAAATATACAGGCTTATTCAGCAAAGGATTGTGGGAATGTAAAAGGAAGTTTTCAAACAGGACAGTAGTCTGAATCTGTAAAGCGCCTAGTAAGCAATGCATTCAGGTTTGGGGAGGTTTTAGGATATTTCATCCACTGCATTCTGATGGATTTCTTATATTTCAGTGACACTCCGTCTGTGTGGTTAACAAAATCAAAAGTTCCATTTTCCACTGGCAAACAGGTTGTTTCTCAGTGCATTAGGCTGGGGACTTCTGGTGCCCTAACTCATTTTTCAGAACATTTAAGTAAAAAACAGACCGTGACCAGATTTAAAATGGAGTGAACAAATTGAGCTCTAATTCTCCAAACTACAAGCCAAATGAGTCTCTGATACAGATCCTGTCGTGGTTACATTCAGCGAACTGCTGTATGCAAGCAGGCACATTTATATAACGATAAATCTAAAATATAAATGAGATGACAGCCAGACAACAAGACCTTTACCTTTCGTGCAGAATTCCTGCTGTAGGTCTTGGCGACTTACTAGCGGCTTCTGTCGTTCTACACCAGGAAAATCCACACAAGTGATCAGAGACAACTGGAGTCCCATGTCCCCATTAACAGTTCGGAATGCCCATCTCCATGCGATTCCCTTACACAGTGTGACACATCGTCAACCTGAAAAAAGATGAAAAGTAAATAATAATATTTGCAATAATCATGGTAGGGTGAAGGATGAAATAAATAAGACGGGGTTTCTAACACTAATGACCAGCTTCCAGCAAATCACGTTCACAGCTTGATCCAGCTCCACCTGTCTCAAGCTGCCCGCTTCTTCTCTAATGAAGGCTACAGCCGGCTGTTCAAGTCAGAACGGCACCCACGCAAGGAGCTAAAATTAACAACTGCATTATGCACCGAAGATTACTCACTTCAATTTTAACCTTTTTTAGTGAAATCTGGCACTTTGTGTTAAAAAAAAAAAAAAAAAGAAAAGAAAAAAAACAAGCTTGTGTGTTTGCCTCAATGGGAATCAAGATCACCTATGAGCAAAAGTCTTGCCCTTTTTTCTAACCACAGCCTTTGTCTTAATTATAGATTATATTATATATTTAAAGCTGTTTCTGTAGTTTCCTTATTTATGAAAGTTACCTGAATAAAGTGAATTGAAAGGTTTCGATTTAATGAAACATTCTCTACAAAAGAAAAAAAAAAAGAAAAGAAAAAGAAAGAAAAAGAAAACTTTTATAATGGCATGGCTGA
This sequence comes from Cacajao melanocephalus, assembly GCA_963573385.1. Taxonomy (NCBI): domain Eukaryota; kingdom Metazoa; phylum Chordata; class Mammalia; order Primates; family Pitheciidae; genus Cacajao; species Cacajao melanocephalus. Next base: position 75,480 of record CAUYLG010073568.1, read on the forward strand.
AAAAATTCTTTTCGCTCCACTTATAGTTTGGGAAGAAGCATTCCTAATATTCTTGTTCCAGCATGAACACAATCTATCCATAGCCCGCGCTCCCCATCGGGATGGCCACCGCCAGCTGGGCATTCTGTTTGACAGCAAAGAAGCACTGACAGAGGGATTCAACAGATTTGCAAACTTCAAGGCTGCTGAAAACAATCCACACTATAATGTGCACTTTCTTTTTCTCACAACTCCTACAGGAGCAGCGGCAAAGACAGCTTGAATGCAAACATAGAGACAGGCTCCTAATAACATTTGCCAAAATCAGGCTGCATCTCTTCCTTTTCCCTGTAACTCTACTCTGGTGTACAACAGCTAAATGCAACAGCATGCACACCTCTTCCATCATATACCTGTCTATGAAAACACTAAATGCATCACAGTTATTTAATCTGAAGGTTAGAAACCCTCTCTCCCTCCTCCTTGCTACCCACTTCTCCCAAGTTTAAATGAGCACAGCTGGTTCCTCATAGGATTTTACTGTGGCTATATTAATAACATATTGGGTTACAAAGCCATTTGTTGTTCAAGGGGAAAACAACTGTTGGAAATGCAATCACTTGTACAGTCAATAGTTTCTGGATGTATTCATGTTTTATTAAGATGGATGATTAGACTTTAAACTAAGTTTCTTTTGTTTTTGGATATTATATGGCTTTTGAGAGCTAAACATGCATTTAGAACAAAACTGGATTGCTAATCAATAGTAATTTTTATTTTTCAATTTTGATCAGTTTCACCATAGCTACTCTAGCTAATACTCAATATTAAATAAAAATTGTCGTGTCTTAAAAGTTAGAATCTGTTTAACTAAGAAGATCCTTATCCAATATATTTTAGAATAGATGTCAGAGATGGTTATGAAATGCATTCTAGAATCTGTTTTCCTTTTTCCAAGTTAAATGAAGTTCTCAAGGATTGCAGCAACTCTTTTGACTTCTCTTTCAGACCCTCAGATTTGTACCATGGCATGTAATCCAGCAGGTGAACAGCAATGTAATTTTCAAAACTAAGTCCTAGATGCATTATTCCAGCCTCGGTAGGAGGATGCAAGATATAATTCTTTCCAGGAAGAGAGAAAGAATAAACTGATATTCACATAACTAACTCAAAGTGGGGACAGCATGGATATATGTGTGTGCGTAATTACCAGGACACGTTTTGAAATAGCACGGAGCTCTAAAGTCAGCGAGGTATTATTCTTGCATGCCTGAATCATAAAGTCATCATCTACCAAGATAAAAGAGAATATGGGCATATGGGAATGAGCAGAGAGGAACATATGGATCACAAATATTTTTGTAACTGATTAAAATTGTTCTCTTTGCTGAGAAAGCAGTGCCAGGAAATCAACCCTACTTCAGCTTTCTGTTCGCCAAACTAACCCGACTCTTCCACTGCCATTTAATCTTGATCTGTTCCAATTTCTTTCCTTTTTGCAAATAACCCAAATTATTTTTAACAAATATCTTTTCTTCAACATTTGGTTAATAAATATTCTGGCCAAATTTCAACTGTTACAGTTTGAAGGATGGAAGGAGAAAGAAGAGACTATATACAAATACACAAAATAAAAGTTACTATAGTTTTTTTTTAGTGGAAATACTATTTTAAACATAATTTTGGGGGTAGTATTTAGCAAAGGCTGTCAATAGTTTGTAAATCAAGCTACAGGAAATTGATCAACAATGCTATAAACTATGAAGAAAGTGAGCAAAATAATTGCTACTCACTTTATATTCATGCTGTTTCTTATTTCTTTAGTTTACTTTAGAGTTGAACAAAGTAACAATTAGGATTGCGGAGATGAGAAAGAAAGGTAGAGAGGAGAAAGGCAAAATGCAACTCACTAAATATTATGCTGTCTTTCATCATCACCATCGATATGCCCTAATTGTGTTTGTGTGTGTGTGTGTATTACACATATTTATCACTGTGCTACCAACTGGGAAAGAAAGGTCAGATTTGATTCAAATTTCAGCAATAATTTAGTTATCCGATGAAAGGGAAATTAAAGTTAAATTTTATCAATAAGTTGGGAGTGTCACTGTGTTAGTCACTTTCTTCACAGTACTTAGACTAAAAAGTAACACGAGGAAGACTAATATTAACCCAGATTAGCATGGGTACTTTATGATGAAACAACACAGTCAAGATTTACTTATTGAAATTGAAATGTTTTGCCTATATGCACTGTTTCTTCTTTTTAAGCTGGGTATTGTTCAGTAAATGAAAACCACTTGCAAATTGTGGTGATGACTGATTTGTCAAGTTGCCACAAAAGATATATAAATATTGAAATACTATGCAATACTATATAAACCAAGCATATAACTCATTTTCAAAAAAATTATTCTGTTAAAGTTTAAGAAAAATTTTGAACCTTTAAAATTAAGTTTAAAGCAGGTAAAAAAAAGTAATTGGGATGTAATCATTTCAGAAATGACAGCAACAATGCTATGAATAGAACGTACATACTAATATCTTTAGCAAGTTTGAAATTTTCCCAAGGTGACAAAAATATCAATGAGAAATTTTTACATTAATATAATTACCGCCCCCCCCCACCAAATGTAATCGTTCAATAGTGTATAAGAAACATTCTACCAGGAGCTTTCCCCTTTAATTAAACTCTTTATAGGAAACTTCAAGTGAAGGCATTCTGTAAGATTCTTGAGCTGTCATGAAAATGCCAAAATTGCCAGAGAACTATTTTGTTGGAAGAACAGAGGGGGGCATTTAAGAAAATAAATTTTCTGGTTAGGATTTTGGGGAACAGAAATGTTTTCATGACTGTTCTTGTTTAAGCTTTAATCTAAGAGCCTGACACTTTATAAACATGTAGAAGGTCATATGCAGAATCTCACATTTTCTTCTTTAACTTTGGTCACCTGGATCAAACATAACTAATATCAACATTTAGTAAAATGCCAAAAGTGGAAGGAACTGATGCCAAAGCTCTGCACATGAGTAGCACCATAATAATCATGAATGCCATTAAAACTAAGGAAGGTCTGTTGTCAATAAAAGCATCTGAAGAAAGGCCTTATGCCAGTGTTTCATTTCTTCATTCATATAACAAGTCTTTAATGAGCTTCTACTAGGTGCAAGAATGTTCTACATTGTGACATGTTATTCTGGTGAATTGACACAACCTCACTTTTAAAAATCTTTTTTTACTAAATATAAATAAAAAATAAGCAACTTAATATACACACCTACATGGCAAAGGCAGAAAATTATACTATAAGAGGGAAAATTGGCATTCTGCTTTATAAAATTTCGTCTGACATATTGATGACACATATGTATACAGACTAATTCTGTGGATGTAACATTCCATGGTTAGTGCTTGACTCACACTGGTACCAAATAAATGCTACAATCATCATCATCATCATCATCATCATCATCATCTTAGCAGTACCTGGTGACATATATTGCTATTTATCCATCCAGTGTGGACACGGCAAGAATAAAAAGAGAAAATGCAATGTTCAGAGAACACCTGCACCTCCATCAGAATCAATGCATGTATAGCCAATGTGCTTTCGCCAACAAAGGGTAACAGACATCATCTTTCACTGAAAAAGACAACTCTATAATTTTTTTTCCCAAAGCTTACCCTGGATATGGTCCTGGTACAATACGAACATCAGGGTGTCAATAATCTTAATAAGAGAACTGGATGGAATGCAATAGCTGATGGGCAGCCTTGTCACAAGACTGGCCCAGTTTGTGCATATTTTTACTACAGATAAGTTTTTTTCTGACCAAAATCAGTGTCACAGAGAATGACGCCAAAGGCTCTGCTTCCATGTTAGAAAATAAGCCAAGAATCTGACAGCATCAAGGTTAGTTTTAGTTTGAGTGTGTGACCATTGAGACCAGTCCAAAGATGTTTAAATGGCTCAGACTTCCATAACCCATACAGGCAAATCACCACATTACATTTCCAACATCGTTCTATTAAGAGTCTAGGTATGATTTATCCATAGGCAAGGTGGTGTCATCAACCTCAGCATGATGCAAACTTTTTTTTAAAAAAGTGCAAAAACCCAGAAAACCACAGTGCTCCAAAGAAGCTTGGAATCAGTTAGTCTAACTGACATTAAATCCAATAGCTTGGACAAGGTCTGCAACCAGAGTTGATCTACAAGCAGAGTTGGTTCAATAAACACAGTCATTTTGACTGGATGTCAGATCTCTTTTCAATAACCTGTGTTCCTCTAGTGATGGTTCTACTAGAAATATAGGGCAAGTTTACCTAATCTATGCAATTAATTCCCAGTATGTTGCAAGAGGGACCTACACATTGTTTTTCACGGGACCACTATCCTTTTTCCTTGGGAATAAGCCCACAAATACTGCACAGAAAAGCCCTGAGCATACCTTCTGATGATGGTATGTGTGTCTCTTTCCTGGATTTCCTGGTCTTCCTGGTCAATCAGATGGACACATTTGGACTTCTAGATATTACGCTCAGTTTCTCTTTTTGGAAATTCTTAAGGCCCATTTTTTTCATAGCTATCAGAATGCCATAAAGTTGTCTGAGATCTATCTGCCTAATTTCCTCCTTCCACACCTAGAACTCATAATGCCCATCTTTCCAAAAGCCAAAAGGAAAATCACATGCTTGCATTATTCACGGATAAAGTGTACTCAGGTTTTGTAGGTAGGCTTGATAATTTTTTGACGTGGAACAATCAGTTATAATCCATACTGGTATTCTTAAGTAGTCCGATCTTCCAGGAATCTCAGTGAGTTACATACTTATCCTAGATATTTCTCTCATATCACTGTTCTGTGATCTCCTATATCAAGCAGTACTATTTCAGGGATGAGAAGAGGAAATAATCCTCTGACATGATGATACTCTTGTTTGGGCATTACTAATCTAACTGGTACTAGAAATTCTGCATTCTAAATTCAGTTCAATTCAGTTCAATAAAATATTTAAAAGTTTCTTCTTTATCTGAATCTCAAGAAAACAATCCACTCTTTACTTTCAGTTATTTCTATTGGAGAAGATCTCTAACAGAACAAGAATTTATCACAAAGTGTATATCTTCAATTCTGATTTAAAGGGTTCAAAAATATAAAATTCAACAGAAAGAAAAGAGGCATTTTTAAATAGAGGTGGAGAAATACTAATTTAATAGTAATCATTATATCTGACATGAACCCTTTTTATCTTAATTCTTACAAGATGTGAAAGAAGCATCTGTCATTTCAAAAACAATGAAATAACAAATGTGATGCAGTTATAGGTGCCAGAATGGGAGCTAAGTGTTTGAGTTATTAAAACCTTTCTTACAGGAAGAAAAGAGGAAGAGACGATTAGGTAAAATGAATAAAAGCAAAGAAAAATTGCTAAGTTGTTATTTTGTCTGATTTTTGAAATGTCTATAAAAGTCATGTTTTTTTCATATACATATATGGGAAAATAAGATGTTTCCATTGCTATGACATCTTTGTTTTTTGTCAATACTTTGTATTTGGTACCATAAATGACTATTTCATGCCTTAATATTGCCTTTTCAGATGTATTATTACCAAATTCATCATTTCTAAACCTTTTTAAAAGGAATCAACATAGAAGTTTAAATTGCCCATCTATGACCTCAGCCTCTTCCCTAACAGCAAAATGAATGAAAGGATTTTCTAAAGGCACAAAAGAATGAAAGGGGGCTAGTCCCCAAAATTAAAAGGCAAAATGTGAACATAAAGGATCTGTGATAGGAGAAGCTATGGTCACAAGAGGTGTATTCCAGTTCCGAAAGGGAGGGAGAGAGGGTAGAGAGATTAGCAGAAACGGATGTATGCTGCCATCCTAAGTATAGCTTGTGGAATTTCAGGAGACACAGGAACAAAGGGAGTTTCCAGTTATACAGGGCAGCTCTGAGCTACAGTTTTGTGTTAACATCTTAATAGCATTCTCTTTCTACAAGATTCAACAACCACACCAATGAAATAACAACTACTTTTTATTGAGTGATACTACAGGGGTAATTTTTGACTGAGCTTTCTACATAGATTATTACATCTTATCCTTACACCAAATACCAAATACATCTATTCATTGCTAGCCTGCAGCAGGGAAGACAGCAAGCTGTCTGCCTGTCCTATCTCTTTAGTGTTAAGTTGGCTGGCTGATGGCTCTTTCGATCATTGGATTCCCCAGGTCTCAGCCAAAGCAGATGAATCATTGTTTAACAAAGCTCAAAATTTGAACCAAGTAGTAAAAAAGATTCTCTTCCCACTATTATGTAAACTCCACAATCATAGGGATTTTTGCCTATTTTGTGTACTTCTATATTAACCCCAATATTAAAAACAGTGCCTAGCGCATAGTAAGATTTGTTGACTCAGTGAATGAAAAGGGGCTAAAAGCTTTACCTGGATTCTAATCAGTAATGGCTATGTGACTTCACTGTGTTTTGCCTCCTCCCCCTAAGGCCAAGACATCTAATCATACAAAGACCTATGAAAACCAATGTGGCAATGGTTAAGTTTTCTCTTAAACGAAACCAACAGCCACTGGAAGTTACCCGAAAGTAAAACCAGGACCTGTTTCTGGATGTTTGGATCTCACGAAGGTTTTGGTCTGGCTAAACTCTGTGATAGTGGGTCTATCTATTCAATGAGAGCTGAGCATATTTATTGCTGTCTTACTATGCAGAATATTTTGTGGCCTTCTGGATAGGATACTGGGGAAAGGAAAGAGATGGTGCTTGCTTGCTAGGAAGCAGCTACCAAGCTAACTATAGAAGTCAACAGAAAAAGAGATTTGAGAGCAAAGCAACCCAGAGGACTAAAGCATATAATATAAACATATATACCACTGCTAACATTAAACTTAGGGTTTTCGCAATGTTTTCTTGAAAGCTAATTTTGAAAATGTTTCTTAAGGAAACTAAAAGACATAAATAATGAAAAACAGAGACAATAGAAAAGATAGTCTCATTAAAGACAAAAGGAGAGTGTTGAACCTTTGAATTGACGATGAACATGCGGTGGAGTTTCTCCAGGCTCTTTGTCAGCATGTGCATCGTCAGACACGCGGGCAAAGTTGAGTTTCCTGAGTTTTTCTGAGAAAGTGATGGCATTATTAATTGCATGATTTATCATAGGCCAAACATCTAGGCCTCACTCGTATTGCTAGGTAACAAAAAGCTAGATAAAAGCAATGTCTTTCTCTCCTTTCTTCCACACTAGACTTAATTCAGTATTGCACGAGGTTTCTTCTGCTGCCTCTAACGGGGTCCTCAACCAAGTGTCATTTCTCCCCTTGGAGGAAGTGCCACACAGTTCAGGTGCACCAGTGTTCGTATTACGAAGTGGAAGATAATATGTTCTCATCACATGTGCCTGCTCTGTCTCTTCTTAAATGCTGGGGGTCTTTTTCTTTTCTCTCTGCTTTGTTTCTTCCTTTCTCTACACTATCTAATACAGTGTTACAAAAAATTACGTACTGACACCACAAAAAACAGTCATGAAAACAAAGAAGTGCAGTGCTGAGATCAACATATCTGCTAGTAAAAGTAAGTGTTCAAAGAAATAATTCTTGCTATCCTCAGACTTTCTGTAAATAGGCGAACCTGAAATATAAAATAGTTCATTTGACACGGGCATTTATTTTGGTAGCAACATTGTGTAGGAATCTTTCCTCACCACAGTTATCTTTCGGTGTGTAGAAATGGCAAATGCAAGAAAATAACAACAAAACTACCTGAGAATGGGAGTGAATGTCTGCAGGCAAAGGGTCCATGTTCAGGACCTCAACTACGGAAGAATGGGTTGCAGAAGCATTTCATGTGATGTCTGCTTTCCTGGGAGACAAGGGAAGCAGCCAGGTGAGTAAAAGGAGCTATGTGCCTTCGGAGAGAGGACTTACAGAGACTCTGGTAGGAAAATGTATGGCATTTGAAAATAAATATGCAAAAGAGTGTCTCAAAGCCTTTATTTCTAAGCTGTCAAGGGTTTGACTTGTGTTTGGGGCCATGCTTTAAATACAAACATTCTGAAGAAATGTTCCAGATGAAGAATGTCAGCACTAGACTCCAAGTTCCTTGGACAGATAGGGCGCTCAGGCCCGTGTATCTTCCAACTGTTGTTTGGTGCGGAGGAGGAACACTATCGATACCAGTTTGCCGAAAGGATAAATGGATACATTCCTGGGAGGAAAACATTTTCAGGAACTGCACAACACATTGATGGAACAGAATCTGCGTTTTTTTGCAATGTGTCCACGGCTTAGCCAGAAGGTACTTTCTGACTTAAACCATCTGAATTGCTGTGTGTCTGTTTGTGTAAGGCAGTACTCAAGTTCTGGGGCCATCTGTGGCAATGCTGATTGGATGCCAGATGCCCTGCTTGGAAAGTAACCGAAAGAGAGCATGTGGTTGGTCATTTGTAAGAGAAGGGCTGCAGTTTGAAGTTGGCCTGCCTGTCATCACTCAATGCGAGAATTACAATCACACGAACACACTCTACCTAAAAAGGCTGGCATGGCCCAAAGGTGTCAACCCCCCCCCCACCCACTCCATGACTGTTGTAAGTCTGATTTTATCTGATATTCCCATTTTTTTTTCTTGTTAAAACAAAACATTCTTGTTTGAAGGAGAAGTGAAAGAGTTAGTTACATTCAAGACTGAAAGCATTTTCAGGTGAACGTCTTCTGCATGATGGAGTCTCCTACCTGGGTGCTCCCTGCACAAAGCTGACAATAAGACGCTTCAATCCCAGCAAGCCAGAGTCAAAGAAAATGGGTGTTTGCTTTTTGTAATCTCCATATTTCAAAATATTTCATACTTTTCTATGATCTTATAAAAATGAATGCTGGAACAATCTCTGTGAATTATTAGAGCCTGCTATCATTACCAGTTACTAAAGAAAGAGGAAAAAGCCATTTTCAAACCATACCAAATGAATGAACTGGCAGAAACTATTAATATCTGGCAGTGACACAGTCAGTCTGAGCTTAGAAGATAAGAGATGTTGGTATGTGGACCCAGGGCTGAATGAACCAATGAGTACTGAAGAAAAAGAGTTAAATTGTGCTCAGAATCTCCCTGGGGATTCCTGAGGATGAAGTTGAAGATTTGGGGGTTTTATTCATGGATTCTATAATGCCTAAGCTAACTGCCTGGAAGGGGTTATTAGCTTTGTACATGGTTGTTATGAGCAAACAAAATGGTCTTAAAGTGTACTTTACAGACACTTCAATAGAAGAAAACTGTTGGTTCACCCAGTACATCCTGACATTTCAGAAAGAAAAATCTGAAGTTAACCCACCCTCTCGGGTGTCTCTAATGTGTAACCTTGAACTTGAAAAGAAAAGAGGATGTAGCATTCTTATGACAAACGGAACAATCTGATCTCTGGAATGGAGGCTGAAAATCTGGCATTACACAAAAGAATAGAAACATAAGAAAATGTGGTTGTTAAACGTTTACAACAGTGTGCATCCAAGCTATGCATGTGGAAATTGCCAGTGTAAAATTATCCAGCAAAGAGTCAAATTTGTGATTTGATGTATCACAGAAATCAACTATCTGTCAGTCTAACGTATTATGAAATACTCAGTTTCTGAGCTGTGAGCTTATTTGAAACCTTCAAGATTTTAAACGTAGATAAGAAAGGAGAAGCCAGTAGTTGCATTTGTAACGCATAGCAATATATTTTCAGAAGTGGAATCTTTTTTTGTTGTGTAGTCTCCTTAATAAAGTCTAAGGCCTAAACTTGGAAAAAAAAATCTTATGTAGTGGAAGAAATTATTACCTCTCTTTACCCATAATGATGACTAGGAAGGAAGGAAGGAAAGAAGGAAGGAAGGAAGGAAGGAAGGAAGGAAGGAAGGAAGGAAGGAAGACAGTCTCTCTGCTGGCAACTCTGTGGCCTGACCATTCATATGGGGCTTGGGCACACCACAGATGCCAATTCCAGATCAGGCCCTGATTGCTGTACACTTCAGAGACTCCAGCAGGAGCAAGGAGAAAATAGCATGCCAACTGTCAGAAACTCTTCTGAAAATATTTGAAAGTGGAATATGAAATATTTGAAGGAATGTATTAATATGATGAAGGCTACAGCAAAATTTAATTTTCAAAAATAAATATAAAACGGTGAAAACAAAATGGGTCATTTGTTCTTTATTGCTAGCACCTAGCGGAGAGAACTGTTCATAATTATAGATAAATAGTATGTTACGAATAGCATTTCCCTGTATTTGATAAAGTCTGGCAAATAGAAAAATGTGTTCTACACCTCAACAATTACGTTTTCAGTGGGGAAAAAAAGATATTAATAAAGTAAAGGACACAATGAGATCCTGTTACCTCTCAAGACGTATCTACATGATGACAAGAGAAGTAATTTGAATCTCCAAGTACCAAAGAAGTCTAAGCATGTTTACATAAATGACTACTTTTAGTCTCACAAGGCATTATTGGTATCCTAATTTTAAATATTTATGTGTGTGTGTGTGTGTGTGTGTGTGTGTGTTAGTGTAATTTGAACCTTGGCAATTTGCAAATGTAAAAATGGCAGATCCCGGGCCAGGCGTGGTGGCTCATGCCTGTAAATCCCAGCACTTTGGGAGGCCGAGGCAGGTGGATCACGAGGTCAAGAGATCAAGGCCATCCTGGCCAACATGGCGAAACCCCGTCTCTACTAAAAATAAAAAAATTAGCTGGGTTTGGTGGCCTGCACCTGTAGTCCCAGCTACTCAGGAGGCTGAAGCAGGAGAATTGTTTGAACCTGGGAGGCGGAGGTTGCAGTGAGCCGAGATCACACTGACTGCACTCCAGCCTGGCACCTGGTGATAGAGTGAGACTCTGTCTCAAAAAAAAAAAAAAAAAGAAAAAAAAATGGCAGATCCCAGGTATCTAACATTCTATGGGGTTCAAAACTATCCTTATATCCTGGTAGATTCTGTTTTCGGTTCTGGGAGCACTGGATCTCTGCTGGCAACTCTGTGGGTTGATGATTCATATGGGGCTTGGGCATACCCATGAATGTCAATTCCAGATCAGGCCATGATTGATCTATACTTCAGAGACTCTAGCAGGAGCAAGGAGAAGACAGAATGGCAGCCAGTGGAATACACTGGCTGTTTGCTCTACTGGCAATCCACTAGGCTCACCAAGATGCCACACTTAAGGTGATGCTGCAAAACTGAAAAGAAATGCTGCCCATCCAAATACTAAAAATGCCCTGTTTTTTTAGGGTCCCATTTTATTTTAATTTGTTAAAAGTATACACTTCCAAAAATTTACACTTCTATATTTAGGACTACTCTTCCCACAAAATGGATAAGAACAAAGTCAGAGATGATACTTTACAATGAATAGTAGCAATACATTTCTGAGGAAAGGACATTGTCAATTTCCTGAGAGGAAAATTTGTGTTCTCACTTACATGACTTTATGAGTTTTTTCCCTCCTCCTCCTCTTTCTTCTCCTTCTCCTCCTCCTCCTCCTCCTTCTCCTTCTTCTTCTTCAAGAAAAAAAGTACTGCAGGTGATGTTCAAGACTTGCCAACTTCCAAAGTGTGGTATTTTGGAGTGATACTGCACCAATACCATTGCAAAATTTCATTATAAATTAATTTATTATGCATTATGATCTAATTTCAGACTAGATTACGTTTTCTTTTAATTAACTAGAAGGACTCTTACGTGTCTTTTTCTCTTTTTTTAATCTAGCACCTCTCTCAAATATGTTAAGAAGTGATCAAACTTACAAACAGAGTCCTACTTCCAAGGGTCAATGCAAAGAAGACTGCTGCTTCTTTCAGAAGAATCTGTAAGCGACTTATCCCTCTCTCAGATAAGTCATTTAAAAAGGAGGAATATTGTACTAGAACATCTAGTAGAATGCCTGGCATTCAATAATAACTTGATGAATTATTTAGTTAATGAATTAATACATAAATTTAACCAGTCATGAGATTATGACACCTAATCACAATGCAAAATAACTGTGGTTTCAATCTGAAACTAAGAATTAGTTCCTCATTATCATCATCACTGGCACAAATCACATTGGTAAATAAAACTGGTTTTACTATGACACAGTTTGAGATTTTGAATAAAACTAAAGTTAAATGTTAATATAAATAGTATCAATTTAAAACAATTTTAATATACTTATTGGTGACTCACTCTGTGCCTGATAGTATGTTGATTAAAGAATATATGATAATAGGACTAGCTCTTAAAGAGTCACATTTTAGAGTGGAGGAAGCTGAGTCATAGATACATTAAGCATATCAAATAATTCACTCTAGGAAGGGGTGAGGCAGATTCTTAATTCTGACAGATTGGTTCTGGGACTTCAATTTATCCATAGGCTTTTGAAATGAGTGAGGATAATAGTCACCACATGCCCAGCAATAAATACTAAAGGCATGCCATAGTGATGCCAGTGGCAATTCAGGTAGATAGAACCACAGGGGATAGTTGAGGCTGCATGTTTATTCTAACCTTTCCAAATCCCAAGTAAACCTGTTTATTTTTATATTCAGAAAAAGTACACATAAAGACTGAGAAGAGAGAGAAAATAATGAATGAATTGGATGCCTATTTGCAGTGTTAATCACACTTGTGAAGCATGTTTGTGGTTGCAACATAATTACCCATTTAATCAGAAAACAGAAAAGTAAAGACAATGGAAAAATTATTAATAACACTAAAATTAAGAAGAACTACATTTAGTAAAATGTACAATAAAGGGAATTTAGTCTACAGAAAGGCATATTTGAAATTAATGTCAAAGACAAACTAAAAACCCTACACCTACACACAAATAATTTAATAAAAATGTTAAAGCTAGTTGAATAATGCCAAAAGAATCTCAAGACTAATCAAATGAACATTTAAATTATTATAAAATATGTTTTGTGCTTGGAATAAATATCAAAATCAAAACAAGTCAAAATCATTAAAAACAAAGTCAAGAATAATTTTGCAATATGACTTGGGATAAAATTTCTGAAGAATTCAGGGTTACTTTTATGCGGAGCCACTGACCGAAATATTTTGTTTTAAGCTTATTTATCTCTACAAGAAACCGGTAAAAAATTTCAGAGAAAGTAACACTTTGTAGGAATACCCTATAACTCCATTTAAAGAAATTAAATTCCCTTCTGCTTGGTAGGTTTAGATTCAGGGAAAAGTATACAGGTGACGACATCGGTATTCATTTGTAGCATTCTCAGTATATACTATTTATTAATCTCCTTGATTGAGTATCCCCCAAGTAGGTTTGTAACTTTTAATCAGCTCCTTCCAGCCACTGTTCTTTGAACTGAAAGGTTGGAGTGGAGGTTCTGAGGAGATAGGCACAGACCAGCTGAGCCATTATACCATGAGCAATGATCTGGCTGTCTTAGAAACCACAACAACACACACATCCTATCATGTTTCCTTTAAAAAACCATTAATGAGTCCTGGCACGGTGGCTCACGTTTGTAATCTCAGCCCTTTGGGAAACTGAGGCTGGCGGATCATGATGTCAAGAGATCGAGACCATCCTGGCCAATATGGTGAAACCCCATCTCTACTAAAAATACAAAAATTAGCAGAGCATGGTGGCGCACACCTGTAATCTCAGCTACTCAGGAGGCTGAGACAGGAGAATCGCTTGAACCCAGCAGGTGGAGGTTACAGTGAGCCAAGATCGCGCCACTGCACTCTACCCTGGTGACAGAGCCAGACTCTGTCAAAAAAAAAAAAAACCATTAATGAGCTGGACACATTTTATTGCCTTCCACATATTGTGCATACACTAACTAAATACCTTGATGAAAATGATGAGAACACTCATTACAATGATGACTAGAGTACAGTCCTGCCCTCTAGGAGACTCCAGGGGGAGGTGGTATTAATTATTTAAAAGGTTGAATAGGGTTCATGGAGTAGCTCTTCATCTGCAGCAGTGGTTTTGAATACGAGGATCGTTTCATTAACTAATGTAATATTTACCCAGAGAATTCTTTTCTTGTTTCTCAAATATAGGAAATGACTAAATACTGAATGTTTGATATAACCTCTTACCTCCAAATGAATATGTTTACATTATACAAAAAACTCAGTGGTAAGTCATTTGAAAAGACCTATTAACTACTGCAACATAGAACTGGACACATGGCTGTCTGTGTGTGTTATCTAAGTACACATTTTGATTCTGCAGATATTTTTAGGGTGTCCATGCATAGCGCTTTGCTCAAAACTTTCCACTTACTTTAAATTTTTACTTCAAAAACAAGCTCTCATAATTTCATGAGAGGTGTTATCATATTTTTTAAAAAAAGCTTCGGTCATTTAAGATTTTGTTATATTAAAAATTAAGAAAAGCTTAGGCTAAGGGCAATGGTGTTGTCCAAAGTCACATATTTATCTACCTAAAGGCCACACAAAAACTGGGACTCGGTTCTTCTTTTAGCCCTGTGTTCCTTCCAAGTTGCTTTTGTGCATGTGTAGACAGACATAAATATAAACCAAGACATACTTATATTAAACTCAGGCATCTGAGTTAGGGTGGTCCACTCAGCTTTAACTTTTAAAATCATTCCTTTAAGTTCTGCAAATTCATTTGCCTCCAAAGGAGTGAAAAGTTTGTTTCTTTCAGTGACTTAAAATTTTTCATGTAATTTGAATGTTGGAGAAGTGTCACTTGAATTAGGTTACACACATACAAAATAGCAGGTGGACTAAGTCACTCGGAGTATGCAAGTGACACTCCTCTGAAGCCCCTCTCTGAATGCCAGATCAGGCCACATAGCAGCCTGGAGTCGGTTCCAGCTCAGAGAACAGAGCAGCAGCTGCTGGGAGTTGGCGGCAACCCAAGTCTCAGCTGTATTCTTGGCCTTCTGCCTCCTCCAGGCACTTACTAGGGGCGCGTGACCAAGGAAACAGCTGAGCCCCCACCTCAAAGAGGAAACGCAACCGCCACAGCCCCCGCCACCACCTGCTCCGGAGCCAAACAACCAACAAATTCCTGCTCAGTTCGAAGGGGTAAAGCGGGACTGCTGATTCACTCCTAGGAATGCCAGGGCTGTTTCCACTGAAGACAGAGGCATAGCTCAACAGGAATGGGACGGGACGTCATCGTGAACCCTCTGGCAGAGCCATCTGGGGACTTTAAGATGCGAGGAATCAGAAATGGTAAAATAACAGTTGCCAGAGTCTAGGGATCGTGGGAGAGATGACGGAGAGAGTCTGGTCAACAGGTACAAAGTCACTCAGGAGGAAAAAGTTCTGTTCTAGAAGTTGTGCATAGGGTAACTACAGTTAACAGTATTGCATTGCATATTTCCAAATAGAGAGAAGAGAGGATTTTTAATGTTCTCACCACAAAGAAATGACAAATATTTGAGGTGATGGATATGCTAATTACCCTGATTTGATCATTACACAATGAATACATGTGTTGGAATACCACATTATACCCCATAAATATGTACGTGCCAATTAAAAACAAAATCAAACTAGAAAAAATAGTTTAGATGCTCAAGTCACAGGGTTCGATTAAGATTTCAAACACTGCTTTAGATATCGTTGGCAAGATTTTTCGAAGATACTCCTTTCCTAAACAGAAATTTAGATTTTGGTTTTATATTGGGCTGAAAATTTGCAAAGAACACGGACGGGATGGCTGGACAGGTCACTTTCACGTGCCACAATTTCCAAGAGGCCCGTCGGTCACAAAGCATAATTACAAAAATAAAGCAAACACGTTAAATGCCCTGTACTTTTTTTTTTTTTGACATGCCTAGTATGGCCTTCTAGGGTGTTGTGAAACCTTAAGGTAGCCCCAGGCATCAGTATACATTCCCGGTCCAAATCCAGTTCCCACGGCCCAGCAGGCAAGCTGGGACAGTGGAAATGCGAGTGTAAGGCCCAGCATTCCTCCGAAGGACTGTGGGGGTGAGTATGCCACTTCCCAGAATCGTGGCTCTGACAGCTTCAACTGCACTCACGTCAGTGCTATTAAGAGATGTTCCTAACTTCAAACATTGTGAAATCTCACCCTGCTCTGAGGACACATCCCTCCAGATCTGTCTCCGATCAACACAGGAGGCTGTGCTTTGTGCTATTAAAAATTCCTCTGGAACAAGAAGGGCAAAATGCTGACGCTCCATGATGCATACATGGGGGTTTGTTACACAATTATCTCCATTTTGTGCACATTTTAAAAATTTCCATAATAAAAAGTTCAAAGTATAAAAATTTGTCTGGGGATTAAATCACTGTCAGATGCAAGAACTATGTGCCCACACTGGGCTTCCATCCAGGTGAGAGAGACTCTGATTTGTAGGTGATTGATTATTACTTCCAGGGAGAATGTGAGGGGTTTAAAAACCTTACAGATCACAGCTCTTTTGAAAAAACTGACCCACATCGAGTGAAGGCTTTTCTCCCTAGCAGCGATACACAATTTTTATTCAATTCGGGGGTAAATTGAGATACATTTGCTCTACAGCATTAGGAAGTTTCTGTTGTTATTTTTTTTTAATTTGTACAAATGTATAGGGTACATGAGAAATGCCGTTACACGTATACAATGCATAGTGATAGTCAAGAGTATTTAGGATGTTCATCACCTGAGTATGTATATTTTTGTTACGTATAGTCACCCTACTCTGTTATCAAACACTGAATGTATTCCTTCTATCTTGCTGTATGTTTCTCCCTTTAATCTACTTCTCTTCATCCCACTCATCCCACTCACCCTTCCCATTATCTGTTATCTATCTTCTTACTCTCTAACTCCATGTGATCAAAGGTTTTTTAGCTCCCACATATAAGTGAGAATATACAATATTTGTTAATTTTTTTTCCTTTGTGGTAGATTTCACTTGGTGGACACAGTCCTCCCTTCAAGGTCCGTTTGCTTCTTGTGGGACTGTCTCTGCTGCAGAGAGCTGAGCCACCTCATGTCACATTCTTTCCTAGAAAAATCCACATCCAGTAATCCAATAACTGATCAAGGGGGTACTAGAAGGCCTAAGATCTAAACCCTTTGTGGGACTCTCTGAAGGTCACTCCAGTGGCAGAGCTTTCTGCAGGATCAGCAGGGGCTGTCCTCATCCTCTGGCCTGAACTGCAGCTCACCTTTTCTCTCTGCCCAGTCCTGCTCCCCTCCCTGTCCCTCTGTAGGGCTGATCCCAAGATCTCTCCTTAGTAAACATCCTACACACTTAACTCTATCTCAGAGTCTGCCTTCCAGAACCCTACCTGCAACATCGCAGGACATCCATTTGGAAGGGTTGAAAATGCTTTGCAGTAGTAATAAAATCTAGGTTAAGAAACACCACTTAGCTTCAAGCCATTGTTAGCTTCTCTTAATCACCTCTCTAATACCTGGCACCCCATCACTGCTCCAAATCTTGCAATACTTACAAAGGTATTAAAACTGTACGTACAATATGCACATGTATGCCAATTGGTACTGCTGAGTTGGTTTATATGGGACCACGTATTTAATTCTTACAAATAAACCATACATACTATGATTCTTTCCAATGGTGTGAATTCCCTTCTATACCTGAAATCTGATCTTGTTTTGACCATTAACTCTCAGAGGCCACTATAATACTACATAACTCTCTAATCTCAAATCCAAAGTATGTCTACTTGTGAGCACCTCTGAAAAATTATGTTCTCAAACTTAATTTTAAAACCACCAATAGCTAACACCAGGCCTGACACATAATAGGCATTCAAGATACTATGATTACATACTAGTTAGAGCCCATAAAATGTTATAAAACTTATACAAATTATCTCATTTATTACCTTACAACCAAAAATAGTTATGTCACTGTCTCTATTATACACATGGGACAACTAAAATTCATTAGCTCAAGACGTTTGCCCAAGGTAGCACAGTAAGTTCAAAGCCATCCGCTGTGCCTCACTCTGTCTCCAGGAAATATGCATTATTGTTACCTACAAAAGTACTCTTTTGGGAGAAGAGGCAGGACATAAAAAGGTCAATGAGAAGTGAATACTGTTGATTTTTTGAATTTTATAGCTGGTCATAAGAAATTTATAAGTGTTCTGTTTTTTCTATGCTGTATTTATTTTCAAGTATCAACACTCCATGCAGAGAACGTATACTAGGAGTTCAAAAATTCTAATAAAGGAGCTGCCTAAATAATTATAATAGCCACTAACGCTTACAGCATGTTTCTATATGCTGAGCAATATTCTGTGACTTTTACTGGTAAAGACTGACAGTCACTTTATCTCTTTTCCTCTTTTTGTCCCAACATTCGCCATTTCTCCTTGTGGATATGCCTGGAGGAGGTGAAGTTTTAGCAGTACAAATTCACCATTCTCACAAGTACAGCTTAATAACTGATTTTCATACTATGACAATGAATTAATGAGATAATATTAAATTATATTATGTATTTGATGTTTTACAAGGCTGAGGTGTGTATTTAAATTGGTCAAAGTAAAGCACGTGGTCTCTTGGAGGATCCAGTTTTTTTTTGTTTTGTTTTGTTTTTGAGTAGGAGTTTAGTTCTTGTTGCCCAGGCTGGAGTGCAATGGCACGATATTGGCTCACCACAGCCTCTGCCTCCCAGGTTCAAGCAGTTCTCCTGCCTCAGCCTCCTGAGTAGCTGGGATTACAGGCATGCGCCACCATGCCTAATTTTGTATTTTTAGTAGAGATGGAGTCTCTCCATGTTGGTCAGGCTGGTCTCAAACTCCCAACCTCAGGTGATCCGCTCAGCTTGGCCTCCCAAAGTGCTGGGATTACAAGCGTGAGCCACCACGCCTGGCGAGGATCCAGTTTTAATTGTACAGATAATCCATGTGTATGTGACTGTTTGTGTCATTAGGCCTTGTTATGCCAGTGAAGTTGATAAACTATTATTTACCCAGCTCCTACTAGGTGTAAGGAATTCTGCTAAAAATTGTGAGATACAAAGATAAATGTAGCCTTTCACCTGCCTTTAAGAAGTTTATAATCTGCTAAAAACAAGGAGTTATTCAATTTAGCTTCCCAAGTACCTGTTTTCTTTGTTTTTCAGTAAGTATGCTAAGCAGTGAATTCCAAATGGGTCCTTATAGGATTGTTCACCAATTTTTAAGATAAAGAGTTAAATTAGACTAATTCATTATTTGGGGGGAAAAAAACCCCGCAACTATCTCTCATCCAGTAAGATAAAGAGAGTAGTATCCTATGAAAAAGAATAGAAACATTTACTCAAAATCCTTAAAGTTATGCATTCTCCTTACTGATAATTACCCATCAAGAATCTGATAATTATCCACCAAGAAGTGAACTTTGAGAATGAAGTTAGTCATTATCTTAACCTCTTGTTACACACACTTGAGAGTTAGAAGCAACCTTCCTCTGTTTTTTCTTGAGAGTTCAAGTATGGCTCTCCCTTTCCAGACTTTTCTCCAAGATGGCACAGAAGAGATTTTGAGAGCACAGACTGTAGCCAATAGCAAGGTTGGTTTGAAGATGCAAAAAGTGAGATGTACTTTTAGGGTGTCTGTGGGAGCAAGGGAGTGGAAGCTTACTGAGAGTTTGGCCTGCTCACATCTGGAAGGATGGGGCCAGACGCAGATGCTGAAGCTAAGAAGAAATTCAAAGAAATGCAGGAGAGCAAGAGGTCCTCTGGTGGCCAGACCGATCACTTATAGATATCGTCTTGTGCTTTATTCAGAATTGGGAGTAGACCAGCCCCCTGTGTTCTCCTGGAGGAAATGGAAAGAATCATGTAAATGCAGATATTTAAAAGAATTTTCAGTAATTTAGAAGTGATACCTTATGATTATTTATTAAACCACCTTTTGCTTTGCTCTAGGTCAAAAAAGGAAAAAAGTCAAGATCCAAAAGCTGAGAATCCCTGAGGATGCCAGGAAGGCTTGTCCGGGCGAGAACACTGATCTGTCCCTTGGCAAAGCCTCTCATGCTCTCCCTATGCCAGCAGATGGTGCAATGCACACCTGTGACTCTTGTCACAAAACAGCTCTCCGATGTTGTCATTACAAGAACTTATTTGACTCTTTACACACGCAGGTGTCACTGTGCACCAGTGTCTCTTGACTGAGCTGATCCTGAATGATATTGTGCTTTTGGTATAAGGCAGGAAGACCCTCCATCAGTCAGAAGAACACCCCAGCGACCTTTATTCTCTAAAGGTTTTCTCCTTTTGAGAAACTCATCTTACAACATGTGATGAATTACTTGCTTTAAACTTATATATGAACCAACAAAATGAGATTCACCCCTTCACTAACAAATCCCCTAGTTCTCTACCACCCACTCTTCATGATCTGTTCCTCTTCTGTGTTCAGCTTGATGTCTCTATCAGGCTACACTCCTGCACTTCAGCACTTATCCCAGGGCCTTAAAATTATCTGAGAGTCAGGCTGTAAGTTCCCCAAGGACAGGAATTGTGCTTTGCTTATCTCTGGGTCTCCAGGACCCACCGAGGTGTCTGGAATACAATAGGAAAAGCATACATGTTTCTAAAAATGTAAATGTCTTCTATGAATGTCTTCTAATCATGTAAATCCAGAAAAGTGTATTAATTTTTCAATTGCTTGAAACATTAACCATTTATATTACATTCATACGATCATATTTTAAAATGTGTTTTTAAGGCACAAACTTAACAAAACAAATCTGAGCTTGTGGGCGGGGTCTATATGAAGATCACAAGTGTTTGTGGAGTGTACGTACATCCACAAGCATGTATGTGTATGTGCTGGGACTTAATGTAAAAAGTATTTCTTAAAATGGGTCTGTGTAAAAAAAAGTTGCAAGAATAGATGACATCATGTTTTCATATCTATTTGAAAAAAAATCTTGGAATATACATAGCTCATGTCTTGATTATCAAAGTCAGCAAGAGAGAATATGGGCCGTGATGCGGTTCCTGCTGTGAAATCCAAAAATTATCTGTGAAATTCAAAGACTTTATCATTTAAATATGAAGATAGATGCCTCTGATGAAGATAGAGCATCTTATTTAAAACAAACAAATGATTATCTTGGACAACAGTGTAAACAAGACCCTAATTCATGAAGCTGCTAATTGCTCTTCCCAGCTGCAGAAGATTGGCCTGTACTCCATCTCTCACTACTCATACTGTGAGTAACATTTCTATACTCTCTCCTGAAATTCAGCACAGCACATGTCCAAACTTACACATCAGAGCCTGGGGACCAAAAAGGGGTCAGTTCAGAAAAGAACCTAAAAGGCAGCTACTTAAAGGAATCAAGTGCTTCATTTTATACACATATATTTAACGCTATGACTGTACTGTAATTAAACTCACATTTAAATTACTTTATTTCCTCAAAACTTACCATTATATCATCAGGAGAAAATTCTTAGCAACAGTCTTTGTAGCCAAGAGAAATTGATACTGCATATGACTTTTTGAAAGTAAATCTAAAAATTGGCGCTGGGATAATGACCCTCACAAACTCCCAGCGTTGTTCATATTTAATTCAACTTAAATATAGATATCTTAGCTCATGGTAAACAAATAATAGCTATGAACTTTTCACACATTATTTCATGTAAAAAATGCCAAAGGAACACTTTATAGTGTTTTTAATCCTCACTACAATGAATCATTCACTCATAGAAGGAAGAAGAAAAAAAGAGAAAGAAAGAAAACAGGTTCAGAAAGGATAAAATTCTCTGCCTAAGGACAAATGGCACAAAAATTATTCGAACACAGTTCTCAGAAACTCATGCTTTTTCCATTACCTGCCATCACAGTGCCCATCTACAAATCTGGAATGTGTTCACCGAGAAGGGAATGCAACACTCACCCATAAAATCATGGGAATTGATTAAGAAAGATGCCAAACCATACAAAAACTGCATCTTTTATCACAAAGATAACTGTATTATTCCAGTTATCACTTTCCAGGAATGTGCAATTACTTTTTATCAGTAATGTTGCTTCAGATAGCCCACTGAAATGCAAAAGTGCACACTGAACACTTGACTCTCTAGTCATCTTAAAACTGAGAACCAAATTAACTATAGAAGCCTCTGTTACTGTAAAGTGGATGCATGACCATTGGTCCAAATGTTGTCATATCTTGGAGAAGTATTTCTAAGGTTTATGGAGCCTCACCTCGACCACCATGCTAGGGTTCGGGCTTGGAGGTCATTTGATGAAGGGAGCAGACCCTCAGCTATTGCAACCTCAACCCACAGCTGCCTTTTAGGACTAAGTTGACTGAGACTATCTTTGGAAAAAAAAAAAAAAAAGAATGCCTGTGGGAACATAATCAGAGTTCAACATAAGAAAGAACAGCATGGCACTGAATGGAAGGAAAACCCCTTGTTTCTAAGATTTGGGTTGGAGTTTTGTACGTCCCGTCTGTTCTACAAGTTGAATAAGAGGCAGAGTGAGGAGAAGGGTTCCTCAGTCAATTCTTCACTGCTCAACCAAGGTAGCTGGAAAAGCACATTCATTAGACTGGTCGCAGGCTTCTCAGACAAACTTCCCCTTGGAAAAACATCTTATTTAACCAGGCAGCACTCAGGTCTGACTGACACAAGAGCAGCTTTCTGATTTTGCAAGCGGACAGTGTCCACAGGATAGGAGACACCATGCTTTTGAGTTTGCCATCATGTCTGCCCCCACAAGAGCACCACCCACCATGCTTCAGGTATTACCAGCCATTTCAGCTGCCCTCTCCCTCTGCCCATGGCTACAACTCTATTCACACCTGTGTCTATACCAGTAGATCCACGTATCCAGTGGCATTCTGTGTAGCTGGGTTCAAACACCAGAATCTGAATGGATTCCCAGTTGGTGCAACAAGTCATTTCTGTAGAAAGGTTTATGAATTATCTAAGGACTGGTGGGTCATATGTAAACTGAAGTATAACATTAACAAATATACCAGTGTGTTGTAAAAGGGGGAAATACAGACGAAAACAAAACAAAAAGCAGAGAAAGTGTTATGCGACAGTTAACTGTGTGGACTCTGAAGCTGGACATCTAGGGCTCGAAGACTAGACTCCACTGCTGACTCTGAGCAAGTTACCAAGCGTGTTTGTGCCTCAGTTTTCTCATCTGAAAATGGAAATATAAGGGTCGCTACCTCATAAGTGGCTGGAAGGATTAAGCACATTAATATACATAAAATACTCAGGAGAGTACTTCACACAGAGTTGCCATTATAAATGTATTAGCTATTAACTCTTTCACTGAGGGAAACATATGCATCTATTCAACAGATGTTTATTGATATCACCTGATCAGAGCCCTGGCTAGAATTAAACTGCCAATACTTCTGGAGACCTGATCTTCCAGACGTTTCTAGAGACCCTAGGGTCTTTAAAATTATGGCTGCTTCAGAATGGTATGAGCTCTTCAGAAACCCCGAGGTAGCCACCACTGGGCTCTTCAAGTTGTGAATGGATGGCGATTTCTGAGAGCGTGTACATACATGTGGGAGGTAACTGGATGAAAATTCTAGGGCTGTCAGTTTTTCACAGTCTAAATGAGAAAAATAAGTGTGCCAATGAAAAATCATTTTTAAAGCAGCAAAGGTTACAGAAAAGGATTCTAAGAAAAACACCAAATGAGGAAATAGGGAAGGGAACGAAAGGTAACACAGTTAAGAACTATGTCAGGCAGAGTCTTCCGAATTCCAAAACTTGCCTAGGATTTCTGCCTGGTTAAAAATGGAATTAGTATTATTTTTGAAGAATGCTTCCATAGAGACCATATCTTTTTTTTCTCTTTTGTTTGAAATGAAACATATTTTATTTATTCGTTTATATAAATTGACACTTTTATCTCACATAATTGCACAAATTCAGTTACTTGATATCACTAAACGGTAGTGTAATTCTGTCTTTTTTAATTTTAAAATTATTATAAAGTAAATTTGACTTGTTTAGGGGCTGTATGGTTTTATTAATTTTAACACTTGTATAAATTTATATAACCACCATCACTATCAGACTATGGTACAGTTCTAGCAACTCAAAAAATTTCCTCATACGACCCCTTCACAGAGACACCCCTCTCTTTGTCATATCTCCTAGCAATCACCAATCTAACCTTTGTCATGATAGTTTTATCATTTTGACATGTTCTATCAATGGGATCATACAGCCTGCAATGTTTTGCGATTGGCTTCTTTCACTCAGAATAATTCCCTTGAGATCCATCCAAATTATTGTGTAGATGGGTAATTCACTCCTTTTTATTGCTGAGCAATATTCCACTCTATGGATGTGCTGCACCTTAACCATCCACCTCATAAAGGACATTTGAGTTCTTCCTAGTTTGGGGCAATTAAAATAAAGCTGTTATAAACCTTTGTCTTCACATTTTCGTGTTGACTGTTTTTATTTTAAAATTTTTCTTGATTTTTAGAATATCCAGTCTTGTGGATTAGGGGAATTAGGGGATTATCACTATATCTCTGTGGATTTTATAATCCTACACTGGCAACTCTTAGTACACACAATCTTAGGGAGAAATTTGTATTCAATAATCATTCAAAACAGAAGCTGCTTAAATCTTTCTGTCTCGTGGAATCCGTTATCCTCATCTCCTCCTTTAAGACGCTATGTTTTAAAAAATAATTTTGAAATGAAAGTAAATTCAAAGTTATTGTAAGTTTAGTTTGTCTTGAAATTTTACAGTATTCCTTTATTATTTCAGATTATAAAGTATCAATCATACAAATTCTACATTCTGGCAAGAAGTTTTATGTTTTACATCAGTGGTTGTCAAACTCCTGTCCATGTACTGGCAGCATCAACATCACTAAGAACTTGTTAGAAATATACTTGGGAAAATTCTATATGAGAACCACTGCTTCAGAAGTAACTCTCCTGTATGATCCAGGAGTGCCACCGTCTGAAATTTCCCCTTGAGATAATATAAGAAAACTCACATTTACTTCCTTTTGTAATAGTATTCGCTTAAGGAATAGGATGGCTCATTTGTGTTAAAGTATGGGCCCTGGATCACCAATTGGCATTTAAAAGATGTACAGTATAGCTCATTTTGGTCACTGGGGCAGAGCTATGAAATCAAAATCTAAAGTGTACAGAAATCCCTGAACCCTCATTTGAAACAATAAATTCATCATCTTACTCTCTATTACTATCTTGCCATTTCATCAGCACTGATGCACAGAGAAGAGGGGTACACGAAAGTTTCCTCTCTTCATTGACTCCCTTCTATAATCCTAGCCTTAATGGGATATTGTTTATTAGCAATGGAAAAAGTGAAATCAGAAAGAAAAAAGTCAAAAATATGCTAATGTGGAGCACCCCATCTGTCATAATAATAATGATATTTTATAACAAGAAATCTCAAATATATACATAAATGTATATATCAATATACACACATATATATTTATCAAAGAGTATGCATATTTATTTTCTGTTATCTCTGCAGAAATATTCCTCAATAGTAAAACAAAGCTTATCCCCTTGTGGCAGGTCAAAAGTTCTCCGAGGAAAGCTAGCTAATGTATATAATGAATTAAGTTGAGAAATTTGTAGCCATGTGTTTCATATACATAATGTAAAATATACTGATATCAAATAAAGCCTTGTATTTACCTATAAATATTATTTCTAAGACTTTCAATTTCTTCAAGTTAGGTAAGTGAGAAAACAAAATTATTTTGGTTGTCAGTTTACTTCACGTCATAAAATAAGATTTAATATTTAATTAATAAAAATTAAATTTCTTTAAATTTCTCTTTCCAAATATTTTAACAAAGGCACTACCTCTGGTAAATAATTAATAAACATGTTTATTATACCTACCATGCTTAACTTTTATTTCAGGGTAGGCTGAAACATCTGTTAACCTCACCACTTCCTTTATCTAAGAAACTGACTCCTTGAGGGTAGAAAGATAAAAAGGCCACTCTGATCCTGCACATCTGCTAAAAGTAACCGTCACCCTCTGCCAACTAACACAAAAAGCACAGTCAAGGAACGAGCCTGTGCATTCCAGGTGTTTCGTTTTCTTGGCAGAAAACAAATCGAGAACAAATAATCTGTGAAGAAAGTTCACATGGGCTAGTTCTTAACTAAGATTTTCAGAAGATAATTACAGGAGAAACATGTTAGTTAGAATGGATAATTTCATCCTCAATATCGGTAAATTGCATACCTTTATCTGTCTGGTATTATTTCTCCCCATGGGGCAGAAGGTAGGATGTAAATAATAATATAGCACCTTTCCCTGAGTTTATAGAGGAAGTATCTTAGAACACGTATTTGAAGAGCAAGGTAATGTGCCTTAACTGTACAGAATCATAAAAGAGTAACTTAAAACATGCACTTAAAAGCTCAAACCTTGTGAATCCATTAGGAAAAAAAATGAAAGTGCAATTTTCCTTTAAACTTCACTCATCACTTAACATGCATCTTTTAAATCATTTTTCATATATTTGATCACTATTTTTTTCTGAAAAAATAATATTTTCTCTTAATCACTTATTCTTGGGTATCTATTTATTCTTAAGTGTGAACCATTGGGTCCCCTAGATAAACCTTGTTGCTTCAAATTAAGTTAGGTGGTGAATACAAATGTGGATTTAGATAAGCTGTAATATTTTTTCCATTTTTTTTTTTTACTTAATTATATATCTTGTTGACACTTTATAAAAGCCAATCCTACAGGATCTGCCAACCCTCCAAATTTATTTTGTTTATTTTTCTTTTCCAGTTATTCATGGACTGATACAATATCTTTGACCCAATCCACAACTTTATAGTGTTTTCAAAAGAAGTATTGATAAACAGTTTCAGTATACACATTCTTAAAAGTTTCAATGTTTTAACGGATAGTCAGTACATGTAGAAAAAGCAGGAACAAGCTATCATTTCTATTATGTGGCAAGTATTTTATATGTAACTCATGAAGAAAATATTAATCTCACAATGGTTAATTAACTTGGCTAGGTGAGTAAGAAGCAGAGATGGAATTCAAATTTAGATCACCTTGGTGTCAAACCTACCCCCTTTCTATGACATCAGGGGAAAGTGTGCCTTAAGGATATGTAAAATCAAGAGCTGACAGTTCATGTCATCATTCATGCCATAAACGGCAGCCACAAGTATAGATCTGTGATGCATGCAGACAAATTTCCATCACTTCGCAGTAGTTTCAAAAATTAATTGCCATGGCTTTCTTTGTCATGGCTTCCCTGTACCTCCTTCCTCTAGCCCCTGATTCTTAGTTAGATGATATCTAGATGAGATAATCAAATTCTCTGTTTTGCATGGCCATTACATAATTACAGGGTAATTCGTATTACAAGGAAAAAATTAAGGATGAAATATACATTTTTCATGCTTCCTTAACAGTCCCCAAATATAGCATAACAGAGATAGTGTCACTGCTGTGACCACAGCCAAAAAGCAGGTAAGCATGGACGTCACACAGGCACTCAAAGTCTCTTGCACACAGGAGGAAGTTTATAAATATCAGGAACCATTTGAAGTGCAAAGCAATAAAAAAAATTATTTCTTTGAAATCATAATGCCACATGTAACTTTAGATCAAACACACTCCAAAGGTAAACTCAAAATCAGTAGAAGAATACTGACTTTTTACTTATCACTGTCCCTGTGGCTTCAGCAAGTAATACTCACAGAAATCTTGGATATCTATACTGATAAGAATTTTTGCCTGGAGAAACAAGGTAATTCAGAGTGCAGAAAGAGCAAGCCAAGTGAAGTAATTCCCACAGAGCAGAACAAATGGCACAAATGACCTAATCAATACAGAAATAAGTACAGATTTCCTCCACAAATGGCCACATGGTAGTTTCCCTAACAGGTTCAGAAAAACATCACATTCCTTTCATGTAGATCTTATTTACCATTTATCGATATATCTCATCAGGAATATCTAAATGTTGGCTTTCTGTCAATTCAGTACATCAGGTAAGTTCACCCAGACTTGCAGTAAAAGGTATCAGCCCATTCAAGTTTGTAGGTCTGCTTCTGTGTCAATACTGTAAATTCCTTGGCTAACAGTGCAAACCGTTTGATCCCTGTTTAAGCCTAAGGATCGAATCAATAAACGATGAAACAAGTGATATCTCCTCATCCTTTCTTAAAACATCAAAACCAATCTATTTTCACAGCTAGATCAAAACAATGAGGTAATGTTTTCAGTGATTTCAGAAAAATTGATTTTAGAGCTCTCTTCACTTGCTAGATCCTTTGGGCAAATCTTTTATTATACAAATGGCCTTCTGCTGGTATAAACATTGGTTTTATCTGCAAAGTGAACAAGTCACAAGTTTACTGTAATTTTATTTGAAATCATCCCTAGTTCATAGATAACAGTCCCAAACTGCTCCTGGGAGGATACTAAGACTAACTCTCTACACTATTACTAGACAAATCTAGGAGGCCTAGTAAACTTCCTCTGTAAATCAGCACCGGAGCCACAATCTTACTCAAAACTGACTCACATTAGTAAATAAAATACTGTATGGAATTTTGTGTACACATAGAATTCTGAATCACCCATGAAAACCCAAGTCTCTTTTTCAAAGGCTCTACTGCCCATCTAAGCTTACAAAAGGTCAAATTCTGCTGTCTGTGCAAGGAGTGTCTTCTAGAAACAATGGCCTGTACTCTTATGTGTTCACACATGGCTTCTTCTCATTGAACCATTGACATGGAAGCATTCATTATATAGAGTATAGCTGTGCTGAAAACAGATTCCAGTTATGCCTGAAGTAAATACCCAAGATAACTGCCACCTCATGAAAACATTCTCAAGACTCGCAGGGATTTTATGGGGATGCTTTATTTATTATGTGAGGCCTATGCAATCGAGAAAACGTAGTGATAAGGACATAAGAAACTCTGAAACTGTGATCACCAGAAAAACATGAATACCAAGAAATGAGCTAAGAAGTTTATATTTAATTCTTAGAACAATCCCCTTTTAGAAATAAAGCAGCTGAGGTTTAGAAAGCTTAAGAAACTTACTAGTAAGTTGCAGAGTTGGATCTGAGCCCAGGCCTGGGAACCCAGATTCTCTTTTCTTAACCAACTATTCTTGATAAGAGCACCTTCTAATAATGTCATTCCTGTTGTGTAGCATTAGTGCTTATTTTCAGGGCTAAAGAATAAAGTATAGTTAACATTTATGCACAAGGAAATAAAAATGGATCTGTGAACATTATACAAAAAAGTGTCATTAATAATGAAAATTATAAACAGGAAGATATCTTAGAAATAATCTGGCATACTCCTGTTGCTAACAGGTAACTTAGAAAAGTAGGTTTTTTCCTCAGTATTTCAGAGCAAGGTATTTGAATAAGAAGCAGGACAGCGACAATATATATTTCTCTAGACATCTCTCTGCCTCCAAATATCTAAATTGTTTTTGCAGCCAATGAAAAAAACGGCATCAATTTTCCTTTAAAAAAAAAAAAAAGATTATCCTTCAGATGACCTACAGGTCAAATCTTTTATTCCTCTGTGGTTTTCCTACAGAACCATTTATAATTTTATCTTCCTCTGATCACAGGCACTATTTTTAATCTATTAAGGATTATTAGATTTTGTAATATTATTTCTGAAATGATTTTCCTGTTTCCTTTCTCAAACACACAAACGTGGAATCTCACAACAAATTCAAAAATGACTTGTCTTTTGATAAACCTAATTTTTAATTCTAAATAGGTGGGCTGGTTCATATATTTTGTATATTTTACTCTGATCAGGTACCTTGAACTTTGGTTCCAGTTCATAATCCCAATGTAATTTCAATCATTTACTTGCAGCCCTAGTAACTAATATAGTAAATGTATGATTGGATTGAAAAAGAGAATGTGACTGGCTCATACTAATTTCACATATATTTGTCTTGGTTGATGGTGTTTTCTCTTGTTGGAGAGCAACATAACTTGGTTTTACTTTGTGGCTGATTACCACCAACAGAACTTTCCTACCCACCAAACCTTCTCAGTGGTGCTCACTCTTCCATGCTTGTTTTCTGGAAACAATATTTCTACCCTCAAAGGGGACTCCCTATGGATTTCCTAATTAACTTTGTTGGTAAAAAAATATTTTTCTAATTTGTTGGAATGAATTCATATTGCTTTATCATCCAAGATATTGTCCAACTATCATTTTGGATTTTTGCTAAACTCTCAATTACTCAATTCTTTGTTTAGAAAAGTTAAAATGCATTCACCTCATCAAGTGCCTATAAAATACTACACATCAAGTTGTCCCAAGTATTTAGCCTGAGACACAACACATAGAAAACTTCAATAAATACTTGAAAACTAAGAATGAATAAGTGAGTGAATGGTAATGATATCTAATGCAAAGACAAGCCTTGTTAGCCATCTCTCAAGAACTCAGCTGGCTCCTCAATTTGTCTTGCAGAGAAGTTCCCTGACTTTGTTACAATGTGTTCCTGGCTTCCTGATGAGAATATCAACAGTGTCAAAATCTATTGCCTTCTACATGTTTCTAAAGCCTGCCATAGTCTTGGAGAAGAAGGATAATGTGTTCCTCATCTCTCTAAGTTCATTCCATCAACATGACATTAGCATTTCTTAAAATGTTGGAGACAAATTAAGAAAACAAACTCATTCCATTTGTAATCAGCTGTACCCCTTCCTTTCAAACAAGATTACTTTTATAGATGGGGTAAAACATTAATGCAGTTGTCCAGTTGGATTAAATGATTTTCTATTTAGCCCAAGTTAATCCTTTCATCTTTCCTAGGTAGCAGGAAGTGAAGAGCTTCCTATAGCTTGGTGACACCTGTTCTGCTTAAAGCAGGAAGGGGGATCTGAAAGTCTCCAATTTGTTAATATTCTCTTCTTCATTTGTCCCTCACCCCTGTCTTTCTAATTCAGCACTGTCTAGTTGCTTAGTTCTTAAGAGTAGTGACTTCTTTCCTCTCATGATGAGTGTCCATCACCATGGTTAATCCCTCCAAAGGCACACATCCAGTAAAGATGGGTTGTCTTTAGCTCTGTGTAACAATGATTTGGAAATAGTTTGTAAATGTGCTTTTCCCTCATTATTTCTCCCAAGACCGTACTAACAGAGTGTTAATGAATTCCCCTCCACTTAGATGAAAAGGTAGTGTTTGTAGTCAGTTTAAGCAGATTGAACTTTTAGGAGTCTTGTTATTCCCATCAAACCCCTAGTCATTGTCTGAGATCTGAAGAAGAAACTTTTTTTGTAAGAACCAAAATAATAGCTAGCACAGTTACAGTTCTACATATAAGGGCAGCTTTTTGTCCTCTCAAAAAGATTAATGTCAAATCTTCTTAAGCTGAAACTTCAGGGAAAAATACAATTAAAACTTAGAGTAGATTTTAAATCCTGAATATCAGATGCCATCAACAGTAGAAAGGACAATTTTTAATTCAACAAACTTTGATTAAATATCTGCAACATGTAAGCGCTATGCTAGCCAAGAACTTCTAAGGATAGTGAAAAATTGACTGGGAAATAAGACTTTTGTTTGTTTATTTAATGTAAGTTAGTTAAATGACTTGTGCATAAGCATATTGACTCTAGATATATATATATATATATATATACACACACACACACACACACACACACATATGAACAAAATATGTCCACACTTTGCTTGTTTTTGTTTTCCAACAAATATTTGGATAGAGAATTATAAATTTATTCTCTGACACCTTCTGAGAAATTTCCTTGATAAATTGTTGACTAGGTTACTCCCCAGAAGAATGTTGACATTCATTTTATAATAGAGAATAAAATGCAATTGTCTGATGCATTTACTGCTTTGAATAGCTCACCTTCTCCTGTGCTGAATATTATCTGTGGCTCTCCATATTTTGGTAGGGGAGCCAATTGTTTAAACCTCAGTTATGATAGCAGTCTTTCCTTTCTCTGGCCATATTCACGGAGGCACAGTGCTGACTCATTTCAGCAAAATTAATGCAGGTACTTTAGGATCAGAGGCCAGATCGGCTGCCACATCCAAACAGCTCAGTCAGTGTTTGGAGACAGGAAGCCGAAGCCTTCTGTGGGAGTGCCAAGGACCCCTCAGTGAGGCCAAAGCTCCATTTACTTTGTTGCAGATTAGAAAAATGTTTCTCTCATGTCCCCTCCAATATGCTATTAGTCCTTGCTCCCATCCACTAATGCAGAATTTTAGGTTTTTCCTTCATGGATTCATTCCAATGGTTTCCTACTCAATGATTTCGTTTTTTATTCACCCTATTTAAATGGTAGAAATTAGCCAACTAGAATGTTCTAGAGAAACAATACCCATATGTTCACTTTTTAGACAACACTGAATTAGACCATTTCTTCCCTTAGGAACTGACAGAAGATTATGGCCCTATTAAGCATCATATTCCTTACGCAATGAACACTTCTGAGATTAGTTACTACCTTGGCTTGGCCTTCAATATTTCATAGCACAGAAAGAGTCAAGCATCACCAATTTTAATCATCAGAAATATTATGGGATAAAAATGAAGGAGGGCTGTATTCCAAATTATGAAAAGATTTTTGTTTTTCTTAAATGGAGGTGTGGATCCTTAAAAGTAAGAAGAGTCAATCTCTGTCTGAACTTTTGATGTGAAAGGAAGGTGGTTTCTTTTAAGTGAATAATATCCGTGGGTCACATGCTTTGTTTCTGCTTTGATCCTGCAAGGTAGGTCTTATTCCCACCTTGTAAATGGGAAAGTCGAAGCAATGAGGAGTTAACTAAATTGCCAGAGTCACACAACCAGTAAGTTGCTGAGTCGGGGCTGTTGTTACTACACAGTTATACCTGCAGAAACTGTGAAGCACAGAGAGGTTTAGGGCTTTGGCCATAGTCACACTATTTGTTATTTACTCAGACCCAGAAGCCAAACACCAGTACCACGCACCAATTCAGGTGGCGAATTATATATATGAAGGTAAGTCACAGAAAGTGACATTCAGATACACCACCTTTAGCCCTTATTTACCTGGACCTTTCATTTTAATCCTGATTTTGTGCATTTCTCTAACCTGCAGAATCTCCCGGAGGGCCATACACCTCCCTGGTAAAGCCTTCCTTCATTGCTTATAGCTCATTTACCTGCTCCCTCTCAGATAAGCTCCTAGCATACCTTTGGTATACAACCTCTCTACTAGTTTTAATCTGAATCTCAATCAGAAACTCCACTGAATTCAAAATATCTCTTTCTACAGCTTCCCACATTATATCAGACAATTAACACAGACATTACAATTATTTTTGGAATACAATAATTTCCCTGTTGGAGGGATATTTGCATTCTTATCCTGGAAGATGTATAAATTTGTTGCAATGTATAAATTCTATCACATTAGCTATGTATACTCTCCTACCTCTTGACTCTGAAGAAACACTAAAAACCAAGTCATACAAAGTTCTGACTGAAGACAATAATTATAATGATAATTAAAGATTAAGGCATTCAGTTGTTAGAGTGCTTAACAATGCTAAGGGTAAGCAGGTAGCTGCAGGATGTGTATGCAACATGATTATATGCTAGATTATTTTATCATTCCAGAACGCTCTTAGTGATTATGTGAAAATTAGTGATTATGAGAAAAATTTGAGTCTTCACACACAAAAAATGTTGTGACCAAAGTTAAATGACACGGGAGTGAAAAAAAAATGATGACTCATTAATACCAGCTAGTTCTTTGATGTGAAATTTTTGAATTTAGTACAATGCCAGTTGTTTGACAATTTCCCAAAATTCTTACAACACCAGCATATCTAAATAAATTTAAAATAAACAAAATATAAACAAAACCATCTAAGAGTGTTAGCTTGATCATTCCTATAGGCCAGATACAAGAAGTAAGATCATAAATATGACTGCAGGATTCTAACAATTAATTAATTTGGTAGAATTCCATAGCAATTTTAATAGAGCTATGTTCTACATTGGCTTAAAGAATCATGATTTGACTAAAAACCTTAATCTTCTTTCTCTAAACAAAGAAAATGAAGTACCATATTTTAACCAAAAGCCTCTTTACATCCATTTAAAAATTGTTTTAAAGAAGCATTGAGTAGTTAAAGCTTGCAAATGCTTCAGAAATCTTGATTCTGTCACATACTCATATCGAATCTACTTGTTTTCTGTCCAAAAGGTCTTTGATGATTCAATCAAATCAGATGCCAGAAACGCCGGGATTTCCAACAAACTTACATACATATTAACAAGCAAAATGCTAAGAAAAACATGTAAATCCAGAGCATAGATTTTTTTTTAAATTTCTCTATGTTAGAACTTTTTGTGAGGACTTTAGCTTGTGGTTTTAGAAACATGTAAAAAGCTGAAAAATAAATTTGTTAGCTTTCCATGTTTTTTCCATTGAATTTATGGGCAAATAAAATTTAAACAATTATGAAGAATCACTAAATTTCGGTGAGTTGACATGCCCTTCCTTCACCATCTATTGACCAGTAGCTCGATTTTTCTAGGACTATGTAACAGTAGTGAGATAATCTGAAAGCAACTTTAATCACTGAGCAATTAGATGATAGCTGGGCCTTCTGGTTTATGTGTCAAAGGATAAAGGATATTTTATCACAACTCATAGGACCATAAAACTTTTAGAGATTTTGTTCAATTTTGTTCTTTAATGATGTGGAAATATTTTACTTCACTGCTTGTTTCTCAATTTCAACTAGACCAAAAATATATCAACATGCATAAACTATCTTTTTTTAGTGTATGATCCAATGGACTAGAATGTTCTGAATGAGTATTGAATCTTAGCAATTAAAGGGAAATCTGCTAAGTATATGAAAACCATTTCTCTGGTTTCTGTTTCCCTAGAGAGGGTTCTTGTTCTTATCTCAAGTATTTAGTGCATAATAAAGAAGCAACCAAGGATAATACAAATATAAAAGAATGCTTGCCCAGTATTAAGAGTTCCAGCACTAAATTTAGCCATGGAACCACTGAGTTTTTTTGGATGTCTCTATCACAAGGAATTATTTCCTAATTTGTGTCGGTATCAGTGAGAGATGACTGGGCTTATCTAGCTAGATATGCTTTGTGAATTTGTTCCAATGAAAAAGCTGCAGAAAAAAAGATGGCACATTGCACTTTGCAATTCTGCAAAGAAACATTGCCCACAATATACCAAAACGCTCCACAAAATTTGCTGAAATATTTGAAATAAACAGTGACGTAATTGTTTTCCTGTTAAAAATCTTAAATCCTCTCCTTAAACTAAAACCAAATTTATTTGCAATTATCTTCAAAACCAATGTTATTGTTTACAGGAGGGATTTTGTTAATAAAATCTTAATATTTTGTGTGTTATTCATAACAGATTTCTAATTTAAGACTTGTATCTTTTGATGTAGTGTGAAATGTGAGAATGTAGTAAAAGGCCTGTTTTTAAAAGGGATAATTATTAGTGGACACTTGCCCTCTCTACCTGGATAAAATGAAGTGATTTTCTTTTGCGAGGTAACAGGAACAATTGCAATGTATATTACTTTTAAAACGTATGAATTTATGACTGAGAAATAATTATGAATAGATACCCTGAATGAGACAATTTTGGACTAATGCTTCAACATTTTAATGTCGCAATTACAACTGTATCCTAATACACATCACTTTATTACAAAATGTATACAAAAATTTACTAAACCTGTCCCATTGAAAGGTATATTAAACGGGGCTTATACAACTGCCAAAAGACATTTATTTGGGCAAAGTGTGTAAAGAAATTTAAAAATATTGATCTACTGTGACCATGGACAGTGATTAACATTCTCTCCACCTGGCAATTTCAGGATCTATAATGATGACAAAAAAAAGAAGCCTAATATGATGCTAAGGATTCCGTCTGAAAGTAGATGGCAATTTGATGCACTCAAGCAAACCCCTTTGTTTTTCAACATCCCCTTCATTGTCTTGATGTAACTATTTCAATTCACTTTTTTGGTTTGCCTGCATAGCGATTTCTGAAAGCACAGATATGTCCCAGTAAGTTTAGAGAAAGGTACATTCAAAATGTTATACGAGCATTTCATGCTTACAGAAAATATCATCAGACCACAGAAGATTTTGAGACTACAAGATAACAATGTTACAAGACATTTAAAAACTGCTGAATAAACTTGATATTCTTTCTCATGCACTTTATTCTTTATGAAAAATTATGTATATAATTTAAATACTTTACATCTCAACTCGTATCTAATCCTATAGACCACTGGCTATGATGTAAATACAAGTAATACATATTTCAATATCTAGGGCCAAAATTAATTCAAGATGAGCAAAATTAATTAAATTTTAACACTAAGGCACTACAAATAATCAATTTATTAAAACTTGGCATAAAGCCACCTAAAGGAAACCAACACTCAGCAGCAAAGACACTCTAAGAAAAACAAATCTAGTTACAGATACATGCTGTTAATATTCTTTTTTTCCTTCAACAGTCCTTCAGCATTTGCTTTCATTGCTGCTTGAAATTCATTTATCATATTTAACATTAAATGCTAGAATAAAAAATAAAAGAAGGCAAAGTCCACAGAAATGTAGAGCTTCTGGAATCATAGAGATCCTTTGTCTAAAGAGAGGAAGTATATATTTTATAAATGCATCATCTCTGACTTGAAATATATTAAGAACTTTCCAGGTGATATAATACATTTTTAAGGAAGTCAATTCTTTTTGTGATTAAAGATTCACAAATTTCTAAATAGGCTACTACCATGTGATACCACTTAGAATGATGCCAGTACTTACCATATGAAGAAATGGCTTTCATTGTCGACATCACCTTTCAGCCCCACATTCTTTCCTAACCTTGTCACAAAGCAGATCTGAATTAAACTGACTTATAACAAATGATTAATTTGTAATTTCCAACTTTACGGACATCAAACTATCTCCTCATACTAATGAGAATTCTCAATCATATTCACTTCTGGCTACCTTGTATATTGTATCTTCAGTGGCTGACTCATCCTACGCTCTACTCATGTAGCTTATCATTATCTTGTCCACAGACAAAATAGACACTGAATTCAGATGAGAATGCGCACTGATTTGAGAAGCTTGAGAAAGGTATCAGCATTGTGGTCCAAAAGGCATGACCACTAAGGGAAATATTTTAGCCTGTGTGAGTTGTTTTCCTCCTCTAGAACTAAGTCAAAAAGACAAACAAACAAAAATCACAGTAACTCCTTGTGATGTATTTTCCTTAGTAGTTTATTTTTGGGGATCATTTTTCATAAGAATTGGAAAAAATCCAGATCAACTTTGCACATTGTTCTAACAGCTTTATTTAAAAATTATATGACTAACTTCCCCATCTAATAGAAACTACTTACTTTCTCTTATGTTTATTAACCTTGAAACTACTTAAGCATTTTGTCTAATTAGCTTTACTCTGAACAAAAGAATAACCTGATTATAGTAAGTTGTTAATATGAAAATCAACACAAGACCTTTCTGATTGAACAGTCTCACTTTCTACCTCAAGACAGGTGTTCTGTATATATGCAAATGTTGCAGACAGATGGCCTCTTGCATTGTACACACTATAATGCTAAGATATTTTGCCCCTCATTATAACTTTCCAAAAGTTATCAGTGCTGCCTCTTCTATATATATATATATATATATTTTAAAATACTTAACCTTCAGTAAGATAATCTGTGGTGCTTATCTTAATGCTAAGGAGAGAAAACAACCCAAATATTCTTATCAAGTTCAATCAAAACTTCCTGCTTCCTTGAGTTGTCACAATTCTGGACCTAGACTCCAAGTTCATAAAAGAAAATGAAGCAATTCACAAGGCAGAGCTTCAAGTTATTGTAGTATCTCAGAACCACATTAGTTATTTTATTCGCAGAATGTTATACGAGCTCCAAACCTTTCACCAGAACAATATTTTAGGAAGTTGAAATTATTTCTGCATTTCTCACCACCCAAGAATATGACAGCTTGTATTAAAAATAGTATGCATGCAGGAATTTCCCAGTTAGTATCTCCCTCAAGTTTTAAAACTCAAATTATTGAGTCTTCTTTCTAAGAACTAGTGAAGAGGTTTACGAAAACATCCATTGAACTATTCATGTATAATTCTCTAACAAAAATCAATATTTCCATCCATACAATATATTAGGACTTAATTAAAATTACCATATTCAGTGGTCAGTCTTCACCTTTCCAAATATCCTTGTCCAATATCCATAACCATGCACTGCTCTGTCTTCCCTCATGCTTCTTTTATTGCTGAGTGAGGCGCTCGCTCCTTCATTAAATAGCATTAAAAATAGACTGCACAGAACTCCCCAGTGGAGCATGCTCTAACACGGCTAATACCACAGTTCTCAAGGTAACCATACTCAACTGGGATCTAAGAGGGAAAGTCACTGGGAGATCAGCAATTTGCAAATCTAACAGCACACATAATTCTGTCTTGGTCTGAGCCAAATACTGCAAAGGACAAATCAGCAGGTAGTGAAATTAAGTCACTGAGAAGATGAAAGTCAATTTCTTTAGCTGTATAAGTTTCTTTAAATAGACCTCCTCTAAACAAAGTACTCTGTTTAATAGGCATTTCTCTAAAGTAACTTAGTTATTTTATTTATCGAATGACATAAATCATGCCCAGAGAGGGTAAATTTAAAACATGAATGCATAGCAATCCAAATGTCTTAAAAATTTCATTTAAACAAAATCAAAATAGTATTGATAAGCAAGTAATCAATTATGTTTCCATATCTTTTGTGATGCGGAAGCATATCCTTCAAAGCATATACCCAAACTCACTCTCCAGAAAATTTACAAATATTCTATTAGTCAGTGATAAAAAGTAGGAGACTGTTATAACAAAGGAAATATGGGATCAAACACAAATACATACCTTGAAAACCCACATACACTTGAGTGTATTCATAACCTCTTCATGCAATACACATTAGAAATGCAGCAAAAGCAATTACTGCCAAGATAGTAGATTACTCGGCTATTTGAACAAAACATAGATAGAACTCTTGGCTTCCAAATGACTGTCTTTCATGAAAATGACATTAACTAAAATCCTGTTAAGATATTTAAGCCCTGTGGTAATACATACACAGAAGATCAAAGGAGTAGGTGTATTTATTTTAAAGTGTGTGTCAAAGGTTTTCTGATTTTTAACAAATGAAAAATGATTTCCTGTCATCTCCACTTGTCTGTTTACTCAAAACAATCATAGCACTTTTTATGTCCAAAGTAGATGAGGAGGGGTTAGGAATCATTTGAATTGATTCTTCATTTGAACAAAATCTTACATAGATTCATTTCAACTTTGGGGAATGTCCTTCTTGTTGTGAGAGGCTGAGGGTCACACTGGTAGAAAATCAAAAATTAAAAAACTGAAAGAAATCAAAAATCAAAATGAATATCTGTACTCTAACCACATTCTAATGAAAATGATTTCTACCAGCCTTTTATATTTCTTAGCTGCCCACCCCTATAACTTTCAATTCTCTGTTTTTTTTTCTTCTTTTAGGCTTGGATTCTGTCCTTATCCTACATCTCCAGAAGGTGATCAGGTAGCAAACCTGAATAGCTGACAGGAGCCACATCCACCCCAGCTATATTTCTATGGATAAACACTGAGTGAGTTAATTCTCTTCCTAAGAACTTTCGAAACACCTGTCTAATTCAACTCAATTGTACCACCATATCTACAACCTGAGACAGCAAACAGTAAACTGGTGATTGCGATGAAGCACAGGTTTCATGCATGTAAAAATAAAACTGAACATCTTTTCTTTTCTTCCCCCTAAGCCCCTTGGGACCTAGGACCCCAATCCTGCCAGGACAGCAAACAGAGTATAACTTTCCACCTCTTCAATAGGTCTCTTTCAAAAAGAGCATTGCAAACTTTGTACCATACGCCTATAGAAATCACTGTAGACTTCTCCAATGAAAAACATTG
This sequence comes from Cacajao melanocephalus, assembly GCA_963573385.1. Classification (NCBI taxonomy): domain Eukaryota; kingdom Metazoa; phylum Chordata; class Mammalia; order Primates; family Pitheciidae; genus Cacajao; species Cacajao melanocephalus. The sequence goes on from CAUYLG010073568.1 coordinate 115,497, forward strand.
CCCTTTTCAATTTAGTTCCAGCTTTCCATTTCTGTCTTTTTTGGGGGAAGGAGCGTCCGTCCCTCCTTGACGAAACATACAAAACACAATACATGTGTAACTACATCAGCTTTCTACAAACACGAGAAATACAGACAAGAAGTAAGTCAAAAGAGACACACAGATATATGGCAGAAAGAAAGAAGGAATTCTAAAAAGCCACAAAAGGCGTGCAATGTTCACGTCGGAAGACTTCGATTATTACCTTGCTCGAACAGTGGATATCCCCCCTGCGTCTTGGTGCCTTGATGGGTTTGGTTTAGCTTTGGATTTTATTAATAGTATTGTTTCTCAGTGATTGATTTGGCTGGATTTGTTTGTTTTGGCTTTTGGCTTGGCTTTGTTGCTGTTGGTGGGTTGGTTTGTTTGTTTGGTTTTTGGTTGATTTATTTAACTGCTAGTAAACGGAGCTTTCTGCAGTGTCGGCTGGAGTTCCGCACAGCTGTGGCAGCCAGGGCTGCGGCGGCGGCGGCTCGGTCGCGGCTGGCGTCCCCGCTGCACCTGCTGCCGCCGGTCTCCGCTCCAGGCGCGCTCAGAAGGTGCCACCGCCGCCTGCTCCGCCCGGCCGGCCGCGGGGAGTGAACGCGCCCCCGCCTCCCGTCTGCCCTTCTGTCCGTCTGCGCGTCTGTCAGTCCGACCGTCTGTCGGTCCGACCAGCAGCTCCGCGCGGGATTCCCGCTAGCCTGCGCTCTGCTCTCGAAGCTGCCACTCTCGCAGGCTGCCAGTCTGTGCGCCGGTCTGTCCGTCCGTCCGAATCCCTCCGTCCCGCCAGCAACGCAGCGTTCCTCTTCCGGCCTCCTGTGCCCACGGTCCTCTCCCACTCTGCGCTCCTGGCCGCTGCGCGCGGTGCGAGGAGGGCGCGTGGAGGGAGGAGGCGCGCGCGTGCGGCTGTCTATCTCTCCGGGCGCCTCTCCCTGCCTACTTCACGCTCTCGCTCTCGCTGCGTTCTGGGCTCCCTCTCTCGGGCTGTCTGGCTGCTCCCACCTGTCCGTGGCGCTGCCAGTCCCACCCCTAGCCAGCTAGCCTCGGCCGATCCCTTGGTCCCGCTCCTCCTGCTTGGCCGCCTCCGTCGTCTGCCCCTCCGCCGGTCCGTGCCCTCCCACGCGGCTGGCACTGCCGCCGGGGGCGGCGCCCGGCTCCTCCCCGCAGCCACGGATGCGTCCGGTCCCCGCCCGGGCTGAGGGCAACGCGCGTGTTGCACGTGGCTCCGCAGCTGCTCTGGCCGGAGACCCCGGGCCACAGACCCGCCACACCCGGGAGGTGGCCGCAGCGGGGCGCCTGGCGGTGTCGCGGCCTCTGTCCCTCGGGGAGCATCCAGAACTGGCCCATCCAGAGGGATGGCACCTGCTGGGTGCGGCGGGCGCCCGCAGTACCACTCGTTCCCTGGGCTGTTCTCCGCCAGCCCTAAGGCTGGAGACAAAGCGCATGAGCCACGCGCAGCAGCGTGAGCATCATTAATCAGAGAGAAAACTGGCACGTTGCCCCCTGCCCCGCCACATCGCCTCCCTGCTCCCAGCCAGCAGGCAGGAATTCTCTCTCGTCCCCCGTGCCCGAGCCCTCCAGCGTACCCGTCTGGGGGGGCGCCCCTGGACCCCTGGGGACACTTGGCGAAACCTTGCTCCACTCCCTCCAGCGCTCACTCTCCAGGCCAACTCTGCAGAGACAATCCCACAATAACAACACCTCGCCCCACCCGAATGAATCCGTAGCCTGGGAGTTGTTGGAGATTCACTGCTTTAACCAAGACTGCAAGTCCGAGCGTGCAGCACCAAGTGTACTCCCTGTGCATGACTGCCCAGACCGCTGCCCACCTGATCGCTGAGTTGCAATCACTGAGGTGCCACAGAAGCCTGGGCAGGGTAGGACTTGGGGAAGGAACAGAGTTGACACCTGAAGAAATAAAAGCCTTGATTTTACCGCTTGTTCTAGAGAGGCACTATTTTTATTATCTGTAATTCAGTTTTTTTTTTTCATTGTCTCTGAGCACTCACTAACACACTACAAGGAGGAAAAAAAAAAAAAAAAGGAAAAAGCTCAGTGAAGAAGAGTGAATAAATTTCCGGAACGCCACCTACCCCTTCTGAGTGAATGTTGAGCCTGCTTTTCCAACATTATAGGTCACCAGCCAAGATATACCGCTTTAGCTTTCTGCCCCCAGCTGAGAGCAAGGCATTTGATTCTGGGCTTCTTTGCAAGGTTGCTATTAATGTGCAGCAAAATTATAGTTGTACACTCATACATGGAATTGCCAAAGCTCATTTAGACTGTATCCAGCAATTCAGTTTCTGAAATGTAGACACTGAATAACTATGTATCTGGTGAAGTGAACGCCCCATCCCACAATAAACTGAAGAGGAGAAAATCAACTTTTACCAGCTATAATTAGTAACCCCATGAATATAGAATAAATAAATAAATACCATATAAAACATGTCATGAAATTTTCCACATCCTTTCAGTTTCACTTATTGAACACCCACCCATAATGACAGACATTACAAACAGATTTATTAAGATAAATGCCTTTGCATTATTACAGAAACGTGATTTCTATAGCTGTGGCCATGTTCATATGTGCTAAGATATTGATTACAAATCTCAAATAAATGATACGTGTACTTCTAGAAAGTACTAAAAAATTGTATAAGGTTGTACCGACCCTTGATGAATAGGTAATTATTTTCCAACGATTCGAAATTGTCTCCCCTGGTGTTCAGCTCTTGCCAGAATAAGAATGAATCTGCTGTATGAATTTTCAGACAAACCAAACCCAGTGAATTCAGAACAGTTACTTTGATCTACATCCTTATCATTTTTACTTAGTCATCTCCAGAAGTGTTTTTTTAACAGGTATTTTCTCCTTCCTTCCAGAAATATAAAATTTAAAGGAAAATTATGAAAGCATTTCTAATTTACTACCCTTTCTTTCATCTCAAGGCATTCCAAAAAACCTATTTTTCTTTGGGGGAAATTGAGACTGCATAGGAAGAAAGTTAGTGTATTTGATTTCTCTTCTGGACAGAACCATATCTCAGCATCTCCTGAATAGATAGACAGGTAATCTATTAATAGGAAACCTTAGCAGCTTGTTCATAAAACAAAGTCTCTACAAAAAAAAAAAAATCAGAATTCACTCTGAGAGTTTATTTTTTAAAATGGAACCCAGTCCTATAAACTGGATTAGAAATTATAGCTATTAAATGAGGGGAGGCAGAACACAGTATTCTTAGTAAAAACTCTAGTGATTATGTGAAAAAACAAAACTGTTTTCATAGCTTAACTGTGTATTGACAAACTTGAGGACAATATTTATTGTATGGATTTTAAGCTTTATTTTATTTTTCTTTAAAAATCATCCCAAAGAATAAGTTTAATTTGCTTCAACTAAATTTTCTCTTTTCTCATAATATTTTGTCAATATAAACTGTAGAAGGCTCAAGTTTATTTGAGGCTATGTAGATAATTAGCATTCAGCTACTCAACTTTAAATTTTTTGTCCCAATGTGGGACTGAAATATACCCTTGGGAGTATTAGGCAGGCAGTGAGCAATAAGGGATTCTTCTAGGCATTCAGAAAGTGTTTCTATTTTTTTAAAAACAATTTAAGACAGTTATCATGCTTTAAGGCCCTTAGACTGTATATATTAACCATCAGTAAACTAAAACTATTGTCCTCTTTATTAGACCTCTGGGTGACAGACTATGTCAACTGCGATGTGTTTATGCACGAAGAGCACCCTAACTTGAGGAATGGGAGGTAGTACTTGGGAAAGTGGGAGTGGTACTGTTACTGTCTTGGTTTGAGGGCTTTTGAGTTTATTTCGTATTATGTTTGAAATGAAGGAGCATGCATGTAACCAGGTAACCCCAGCTTGGGGAGTTGAGCTCATCTACACACTGGAAAACATCTCAGATTGTTGACAAGCTCCTTTATACATATATTCCCCTAAGACACTAAATTAGTGCCCTTTAATGAAGCTACCAAATTGGATTTTCGAAACAAGGCAAATTGCTAAAATAGCCCAGCTACCTTTATAAGCACCTTTTTAGCTGAAGCGAGAAGTAGAGTTTCCATGCTGTTGAACTTCTATCACTCCTCAACAATTAGGCTGCGAGGAGCTCCCCTTTAGGGCATACTCCCACACCACAATAAAGGCCCACAAATCCCCTACAGAGACTTCTCATTTGCCCTGTTTCCAACAAAACAGTCTAGGGTCTATTAAATACCAGTCTTGGGTGTAAAGCTTTGCAAATATGTGTGGTACCGAAAAGCAGGAGAAAAGCAAAAGAAAAAGCCCCAAAGATTAGCATCTCAACCAGAAAGTTTTGAGCCCCATTCTTATTTTGTGGAAGCCAAAATAACTCTAAAACACATTTCAGAACATCAACAAAGAATGTCACATCACGTATGCATCTGAACATGAAGAAATGTCACGATCAAAAACAAAGAGGATTTGGGAGACTAGAAACCAAATGTTCTAATGGCACAGATCCCTTGATGGCAGCCATGTCTCTTCTGTAATAGGCTGTGTATAGGATGAGAAAATTATCTCCACGAACCCTTGGAGTTCTCACAAGCAGACTACAAATGAATACTGGCCTGCACATACACAAAGATGCTTTGCTGAAAATGCAAACCAAGAAATTTCCTCAAAAATGAGTGTGTGTGGTGCTTTCATGGAGATGCATGAATCAGAGGAAGGACAATAAGAAGAAATAGGAGTAAACAGTTAAATAGAAGGTTGGGAAACCTATCACTAAAAGATCTGAGTATCAAGAGACAAGAAAGGTCACTGACTAAATTTCCTATTTCTTTTCAGCATCTCTGAGGATAGATATACCATTTTTTAGACACATCCTTAGTATTTGGGGGTTTTCTCCTCCTGGTCCACAGAGCACGGTATTTCTTCCTCTGCCCTCCCAGCCCAGAGGGATCTGTGGCTTTTGTGTGGCTAAGGCAGGCCAGGCAGCCAGCAGCGCACAGATGCATGGACTTTTTCTGATGTAGAGCAAGGCTGGAGGCAGGATGCCTAGCAGCAGGCCCTCTCTACCCAGCCTATGTTATCACTCCCTCCAGGACCTGCTTCAACACAAAGTGTTTGCAGTCTCCTATAGAACCCTCCAACTGTGTTTTTGATTCTTCAAAACCTGGTCTAGAATTGAAAGCAGAAGCATTAGAAGCATATGTGGGGAAAACAGAGGTAAATGTTATCCCTCTGAAACACAAGGAGTGATGACATAGAGCATAACCTAACATTTGCCAAACCACTCTCTGTGATCTTGCCTCTCTTACACTGCTGTTCCAGAGATCACACTTTATTCTACGATGGACACAATTCTCCTTTTCTCACAAAGACAAAGGTTATCAAGCTATTCAGAACTTGGAATAATATATTTGGCTTCTCGACCTTGAGATGACATTAAAAGGTCTATCAGTTAGCCACTAGAATAAAACAGCTTCAATCCATCTCTAATGAGGTATAGTACATTTACGTGTTTAAACTGTTCTCCATACCTTAAATGGTGTGTGTGTGTGTGTGTGTGTGTGTGTGTGTATTCAAAAGGTAAAACATATTCACAGTATATTCATAGTGCTAGTATGCCAAAAGAGAACTTAGATCTTCTGGGAAACCCAATTGTAGGCTCAATACCCAGCATCTGAAGAAAAACAACAATATACAGATACATAATTCTGCATAAATGTACAACTTGTTCTCCAAAGCTACTCTTAAAGTTTCTTTTTGTGTTTTCAAAATAAATGTACATTTGCAAAATGCATAGATTTGTTAAAAAAAAAAAGGTGAGTGAACTAAATCAAAACGGAACAAAAAAAAGTCTCCCAGTATACCACCACCCAAACTGCCATGATTTTTGTGCTTAGCTAATCTCTCTGCATATATAACCATAAAAAGAGCTATAGTTAGCATATATGGATTACAGAATGCATATTACTTTATAATCTGCTTTCCTACTTCATAATCTGCTCTCTACTTTAGAATAACTGATGAGTTTTTTTTCCCGCATGAAATTGACTATATCAATGCATTTATAACGGCATAGTAGTCTATTGAATACAGAACATGTGTATGTTATACATAAATCAAAGCTATTGATGGCATGGTTTCCAAGTTGGGAAATTTTTCCTTTAGGCAAATCTTTAAAATTTGAATTCCTCATTCTCAGAGAATCTATATTTTACATTTTGGCACCACAGTAGATTTTTTAGAAAAGATAGATAAGAGGTTTTTGCTACGTTGTCCAGGCTAGAGTTGAACTCTTTCGCTGAAGTGTTCCTTCCACCTCAGCCTCCCTAGTAGCTGAGACCACAAGCTTGTTCCACCTAACCTAGCTTGAAGAAGAAAACTTAGCTCATTAAATTGTAATATTTCTTATTTCCTATTATACCTATTTAAGTATACATATATTTTCATTTTTGTACATTTTAGCTGCATAACAAACATTTTACCATTGAAGCTTTCTCATTCTTCTGTTCAACATTGTAATTCTCATTTTCATCCCATGGACTATTTACAAGAATTTTTACTTTTTCTTTTAGTTTATAAAGGTCTTTTTGAGGGAGTGCTCACTATTTATTATTAGGTTTTAATTTAATTTTAGTCAATAATTTTGATTTGTTGAGAAATCATATAGCATCTGGATATGAACAATTCCTGTTAATAGTCCATGTGTTCTTGGAAACAATGCATATTCTTTAATAGTGCCAAGTTCCATATAAATCTGTATGTTCAGATATATAAAATTAAACTATTTATATTATTTAAAATATTTTCATTTTATTAGTAAAAATGTTAAATATAATAATCTATTATTTATTTATTATCCTATCAATTCTATCTGCTTTGATCTATCTGCCTTTGAGAGAATTGTGGACTTTTAAATTTTTTCTTGCAATCATTTTGATTTTTGCTTTCCAATTTTTTTTATGTTTTGTTAAACAGGGACAAAGTTATAAATAATATGTCTTCTTGATAGATTATTGCTTCTTTCAATGTCTTTTATCTCTGTCAATGCTTTTACTTTAGATCCTATTTTGTCTGCCATTCATATAGACCAGTGATCCCCAACCATTCTGGCACTGGTGACCAGTTATGTGGAAGACAATTTTTCCACAGGGGATAGGGGCGTGGTTTTGGGATGAGACTGTTCCACCTCAGATCATCAGGCATTAGATTTTCATAAACAGCACACACCCTAGAGCCCTCACATGTGTAATTCACAATAGAGTTAGTGCTCCTGTGAGACTCTAATGCCTCTGCTGACCTGACAGGAAGAGGAGCTCAGGGAGTAATGCTGCTGTAGGCCACTTGCCTCCTGCTGTACGGCCCAGTTCTTAACAGGCCATGGATCCCTATGGGTCTGAGGCCTAGGGGTTGGGAGCCCTGATATTGACTCTAGAACTTTGTTTTGGCTAGCCTGTGCTAATATATATTATAGTCCTTCAAATTTTCTGTATTGTACATGGGTATGTTCTATATTCTAATCATGCTTTATTTAAAATCATACAGCTGGATGTCTTTTAAAAAATGTAATCTCAGGCCAGACACAGTGGCTCATACCTGTAATCCCAGCACTTTAGGAGGCCAAAGTGAGTGGATCACCTAAGGTCAGGGGTTCAAGACCAGCCTGGCCAACATGGTGAAACACTGTCTCTAATAAAAAACATAAAAACTAGCTGGATATGGTGGTGCATACCTGCTACTTGGGAGGCTAAGGCAGAAGAATTATTTGAACCTGGAAAAAAAAAAAAGAAAAGAAAAAGAAAAAAATATATATAATCTCAGGGTTAGGTTTATAGATTTGTTTTCATTTATCTTACTAGGGACTTTATGAACTGTTTTTATTTTTTCATTTGAAGCATCTTACTTTTTTATTTCTAAATAATTTCCCCATATGATTATTGCCTTTTTAAAATTCTCTTTTTTGGGACACATATTAGACATGAGCTATAGGTTTTCCTTCACAAAATTTCCTTATCTCTCTGCATAGGCTTCTATATGATTTCCTTATATCTAGCTTTGCCACTTTTCAGTATGTTTAGTATTCTTAAACCATCCATTGGTTTTTAATATTATTTCAATGATTATATATATATATATATATATATATAATTTTTGTTTAGTTTTCCAATGATTTATTACATGTTCCTGATTTAGATTGGTCTATAGCTTTCCCTTCCTAGGTTGTCCTTACCTATTTCAGTTATTAGAGGACTCAATAAAATCATTTTGTGCTAACTCTCCGTGATTCTCCATCTTCCAGAGAAGTGTAAATAAAAAGAATTATCTGGATCTTGAAAGTCTCAGTTTGATAGCTTTTTAAAACATAGAATTAAGGATGCATTTCAATTTAAACCATGATTTCTGGAATATTCCAATTTTTTAGTTATTCTTATAGTAACTTTTTAATTTTATATTTATTGGGGAAAACTATACTTGTCATCCACCTATTCAGATTATTCCCATATACATTTTATTCTTCCACACATTAGACAAATGAAAAAAACCAGTCTGCTGCTACAGTCATGTACCTTTTTATTTATTTTCTCATGCTGCCTGACAAAATAGGAGTGGATGAATGAATGTGTCAGTATCAAACCATGGATAACAATTGTGGTTTTGTAAACTGCTAACTTTTCAATTGCCACTAAACTCCCTCTGTTTTTTAGAAAGCTACCACTTTTGGGACATAAACGTCTTTGAAGGTGTCTCTATTTTTAAAGCAAAGGGCTTGGATTACTTTTTCAATGTAATTTCCTCTTTATGGTTTTCTTTCCATAATTACTAATGCACTGATAAAACCGCTTCTAATTTCCCTGTGCAGTTTTGTCATTTTCATAGACTTAGACCAGGAGGAAGAGGCTTCGGAATGTATTTAGTGTGGCATGGTAAAATGAAGTAAATATTTTTTTAAGTCTTTTTTTTCCATGTCTCATAGCAACCTCGATTTCCTGGGCTGAAGAGATCCTCCCACCTCAGCCTATTGAGTAGTGGGGTCCACAGGTGCACACCACCAAGCCTGTATAATTTTAAAAATGTTTTTGTAGGCAAATGGTTTCACTATGTTGCCCAGGCTGGTCTTGAACTGAGTTTCAAGTGATCCCGTCCTGGCCTCCCAGAGCACTGGGATTACAGGTGTAAGCCACCACATCCAGCCTAAGGTTTTTAGTAGGAAGAAGCAAGTTCACTCTCCAAAATATCTATAACACTATAACCTAGATTTACATAATGAAACATATTACCACATTACTTTATATATAACTTGTCATTGGCAAGCAATATTTGCTTGGTTGGTTTATAGTAACCAGGATAAAGGCAATAATTTCATATATATTACATGTGTATTTTTACACATATGTTACCATCTAACGTATTATATGCTATAATATATATAATATATGCATACAATTATATATATTATAGCTTATGTTGCTATAATATATAAACATGCTATAATATATATTATAGCATATATTTTTATAGATATGACAACTTTTTAGCAGATTTCTTTGACAGCTGTGTAGTACTATATCTAGCTCCACATTTTTTTTCAACTGTACTAGCTTCCTAAAAAATGCATTGGCAAATGTATGTATATAGCATATTACATATATATAACATATATGTTATATACCGTACATTATATGTTATACAATTGACACTGTGTATATTTTATAGTAATTTGTATATATACATATATAGACACATACATACATACATCAGTGAATATTTAAAGTATATAATACCCTATGACATGTAATATATAACATACTATATATTACATATAATAAATATATGCATACGTACATATACATACCTACACACCTAAAAAACTCTTTGAAGAGTTCTTTGATAACTGTATAGCTTATTTGATCCAAGTGTTTAAGTAGTATTACAAACTTTTATTTCTTATATAGTCTTAAATCAACAGAAACAAAACATATTCTCTTTTAAGTGATTAAAAGTAACTTTTATCCAATAATTTTTATTTCAGATAATTTTCAGTTCTAGAATTTTCATTTTCTTCTTTTTACAGCTTCTGTTTCTTACTCAGTTTTTCCATCTTTTTTTTATTAGAAGTGTATTTTCCTTTATCTCATCTATCTCTGTTTTAATGTTATTATTTACTAATTTCAAAAACAGGGCTACCTAGAAGTCAGCCTTCATTGACATTTTAAAATTTGAGACTGATTAACATTTTTCTGCATCTCTTTAAATATCAATTAATATTTAATTGTATCAAAGATCATATGAATGTATATTGTTGAAAGTCTTTGTACTATTGTTATCCAGTGAAGACCGTTGATATTTTTGTTTCACCAGGTACTTAACTTGATTGGGTTAAAACTGCACATTCAATATTTAAGTCATCAGCTTAAAATTTTAGGTTATTTCTTTTTCTCTTTAACTGACTGCTTGCAGTCTGTCCAGTGTATATACTGCCACAGATCAGTCAAAGATTTCAGAAGAGTTTACAGACACCTAAGCTCCTTCTTTCTGGATATATCCTTTCCATACATCCTTCCCTACTTCTCAGTGTTTCTTCATGCTGTTAAGTCAGTGGGTTTTTGAATGGAGTTTTAGTTGCCACACAAGCCTGACTTTTGATTGTCCTCAGCCTCTAAGCCATAAAAAAATATTTAACTCAATCCATGCTGATCCCTTGTTTTAATAATCAACTCCCTTCCCAAACATGCTAGCTTTGATTCCTCAGTTGATTATTGTCTCAGGAGAGTTTGATCTTTTAAATGGTTATGCATTTATAATGGAAGCAGGACTCAGTATTCCCCTGAGTTTCACTGAGGAAGAAAGAAGAAAATAGGAAGACAAATAAGAAAAGTCTAATTCATAAGACTGCTTCTGGGGCTAGGGGAGACATATCTCCAAGTTCTGCGGGTTATATCTTATTGCCACAAACTATGTCCCATTATCATAACTCCATATAATAGAGTCCAGGCATTCACATAGTTCCCTTTTTATCTTCCACAGTAAGGAAGTCTGAAAAAAGAAATCTGTAATAGTGTGAAGTAGGCTGTACTGCATTGTCTGCCACTGTCTCTGTTCTGGTTTCTAAACTTACCGCATGCATTGTCTTCCTTATGAAACTTAGAGACTAGATCTGTCTCTCTGAAACACAACCACATTTGGTGCAACCAATTATGATGGGTGTAACAAGCTGGATAGTTTCTAGAGAATAAAGTTTTCTAGAAAGAGAAGAAAAGCATCTTAGCAGCTCTCAAGCTTGGATGACAGTAGAAATCCTTAAACCCTCTCAGTAGACATATACAAACAGAAGAACTATTTCTCAGGGCTTATTGAAGTGTTTTGTACATCCTCCTGCCGGATCTATTCACTAATTCAGGGTGGATAACATCTAAGCTAGTCCCTCTGCTTAAGATAAAAACATTTAAGAATGTTTCTTGATGCTCAATGGTCATTAATGATGGTTTGATATACCAGAGTATTGCAGTCAGTCGTGAAATGTGTCTCAGTTTCTCACAAATAATATTTAAATTTTATCTTCTAGTTACTTTAAAAATAAATTTGTTATTTCTCTAACAATGCCATCCAAACTCCTTGCATTCTAATGAATTAACTTGACTAGAGTGTAAAGAGATACACTTAAAGATTTTTAAATCAGAGGAATATTCCATACTTGTGAAAAGTTTCTAGTGTATGTCATAAAAATATTTTAAAATGACTTGTCTTGTTTACTAGAGAACACAAATGCCTAACTTAATCAGAAAGGTTGTTAAATAAAAAGAAGCCAGGAACAAAAGGTTGTGAGTGGATGGAAGCTATTTGGCAGCAATATTAATGAGGATATAAATGGAAGAACACTAGTAATAAGCAAATAGTATTACATAAGTGAGTAGGGTATTCCACATGGCATGTAGCTATGACAAGAAAAACATCATAATCTGAAAAAAGCAATGAAAGGATGTAACTGATCCAGAATCTTTCGGCCTATTAGGAGAGGAAGAGTAGTGCTAAAAGTCAAAAGGATATATACAGCTGTAATGTGATTTTTGAACCAGGTCAGAGAGCATTTAGGTGGACAAAAAAGAGGACAGCACAGTGAGATTATCAAGGGAATGACTATTCAGCCAGATGGATGTTAGGGTTCCAGTACTGATCATAAAACTGACCCAAAGGGAAGACACAGCAGTCATGAGGGGCCTCAGCCACTTTTTCTTTTGCTGCAAGTCTCGTTTGCTTAAAAGCAGCACACCTGTAAACTCTTGATGTGCCTTGCACACAATTCTACTTCTTAAGAGGTGGAAAAACTTTGTCGTAAGCCCAATTTTGTGCACTAGGGAGGAATTAGTTGACAAAGAGGAAGTTATAGCAACCTTTGGATACGATATATTGGATAGACTCAGAAGTATTCTCTCGAGTTCAAAGAGACAGATGTATAAAAATTTAGAAATATAACAGGTACAATATCCATGGCCCGAGTTTCTAAAATGAAGTATTATTAAAGAAGTTTGGATTAGCACAAAGAATAAAAAACTCTGAGTTATTCTACTGAAAATAAAATTTGTTAGACATTCTTCACATGTATGATTACTGCAGTACAATCCACAATTGCAAAAGTATGGACCCAACCTAAGTGCTCATTGACCAATGAATGGATAAAGAAAATTTAGTATATATACAACATGGAATACTACTCATCTATGAAAAAGAATGAAATAATATGTTTTGCAGCAACTTGAATGATGCTGGAGGCCATTATTCTAAGTGAAGTAACTCAGGAATAGCAAAGCAAATACCATGTGTTTTTACAATTGGGAGCTAAGCTATGGGTATGCAAAGGTAGGCAGAGTTGTATAAGGGACTTTGGAGACTCAGAAGTGGGATAGTGGGAGGAAACTGAGGGACAGAAATAAAACTATATAGTAAGTACAATGTACACTGCTCAGGTAGTGGGCACTCTAGAATCTCAGACTTCACTACTATACAATTCACCCATGCAACCAAAACCCATTTGTAGCCCGAAAGCTTTTGAAGAGTGTGTGTGTGTGTGTGTGTGTGTGTGTTTGTGTGTTTGTGTAAAGTCAGTAGAGATTAATGTGGCCACTCAGGCAGCTCTCCCACAGGGTCAAATTCTAAAAGACCATGATTTAAAAGTGAGAGACGATGACCTGAGTCTTGTGGAAAAAAGTAATGAGCACAACTACATGTTCAAAGAAATGTGCTGCCACAGTGCGTGATACACTGGTTACCTGATGCACAGCGTCTGCTGTGGTGTGTTCTGGGTTTATCTTCTCTATAGTTCTACGTAAGATGTCACTAAAATCATATCAGCCATTGTTTTTTCTTATTCTCATTGTGATTGTAATTGCAGATCCCTCAATATCCCTTTCAAGTACCCAGCCATGAGTAATTGTTTACTCTGGAAGTTTGCTCCCTCAGATACATGGCAAAATATCGTTGAGCATTTTTTTCCTTATCAGGAAAGAGCTGCTCTCTGTATTTAAACTAGAGCTTCAAAACTGTGACTTTTCTTCCAGGTTATGTTCTCTGCATGGGGGAAAACAAAAGGATCTTGTACCACTCATTTTAAATTAGGATACTGGAAACATTGCATTAGAAAAAATGGGAGCCTTAACATTTTCTGTGCAATCTCATTATGTGAATCCTTCTTGCTGGCTGCAATATTTGTGTCCCCCCCCAAGATCCATATATTGAAATCCTAATGCCTATTGTAATGTTGTTAGCAGTCGGAGCCTTTGGGAGGTGGGACCCTCACGAATAGGATCAGCGTCTCATAAAGGAGACCCTAGAGACTTCTCTTGCCCTCTTTCCTCCAAGTGAGGATATAGCAAGAAGTTGGCAGACTGAAACCTAGGAAAACGCCCTCACCAGAAGCTGACCATGCCAGCATCTTGATCTCAGATTTCCCACCTCCAGAAATATGAACAATAAATTTCTGCCATATGAAAGCCATGCCAGCATCTTGATCTCAGATTTCCCACCTCCAGAAATATGAAAAATAAATTTCTGCCATATGAAAGCCACCCAGCATACGGCATTTTGCTATAGCAGCCTGAAGTGTCTAAGACATTAGCTACTCCATCATGTTTCCTGTTCAATTATTAAGTCCAGTCTCCCCCGTGATGCTAACTCAGAGACACCGCTGTTGTTCCACTGCTCAGGCGCAGTATGGTACTGGCAAAATTGAATATTATTTTTTCTGAACTTCTTTTCCTTTCTTCTTTAGTATTCATAAGTTTCTTTTGCTTTTTAATGTAACTCTCAAATATAATTATCTGTCAGAAAGAAAACCATGAACTATGATTTTCATCAATGGATAAAAAATGTGATTTATAGAATTGACTTGTCCATTGTATTTTAAATTTTTTAAAAAATCAAACATTTAATTACACAAAAGAATTTGTGAAATACATATGAAATTTGGCTGGGTGCAGTGGCTCACACCTGTAATCCCAGCACTTTGGGAGGCCAAGGTGGGCAGATCACCTGAGATCGGGAGTTTGAGACCAGCCTGACCAATGTGCAGAAACCCCATCTCTACTAAAAATACAAAATTAGCCGGGCGGTAGTGCATGCCTGTAATCCCAGATATTAGGGAAGCTGAAGCAGAAGAATTGCTTGAATCTGGGAGGTGGAGGTTGCGATAAGCCAAGATCATGCCATTGCACTCCAGCCTGGGCAACAAGAGTGACACTTTGTCTCAAAAAAAAAAAAAAAGAAAGAAAAAGAAATACATATGAAATTTTAATACAAAATAAACATCTCTAAATTCCCTAACCAGATATTATCCAGAATATTATCTAGAATAGCATCAATACTGTTGAAACCTACTGGTGACATCATCCAAAATCCCATCTCACAGCTTTACTGCCAAATTTCATCACTATCTTGGTTTCTGTTTAATCATGCCCCATTTTAATGGCTTGACCCTATATATGTGTATATTTCAAGTCAATATGTTCAGATTTGTTTCTCTTTTTGACTTTTATAAAAACTCAAATATATAATACGTACATACTACATATGGTTTTATGGATATGCTCTTTTGTATCAAAATGTGATAGTCCTAAGATTTACCCATATTTATATACATATTAATGGTTCATTCCTTTTCACTGTATTATAATACTTCATTATATGAGTAATTATTTTTTTCTGTAATTGGACATTTGGGTTGTTTCTGATTTTCAGTATTGTACAATACATTTAGGTTTAACTTTTAAAGACTTAGTCCACTATTTAGCCAGAAACAAAGTATAGTTACTATTCTTTTAATAAATGTTTTATGTATTTCCACTTATTATTAAATGGATATATTTATTTAAACATTTAAACCTAACAAAAATTGACAAATGGAACATAATTAAACTAAAGAGCATCTGCACTATCTTTAGAGTAAAAAGACAACCTAAAGAATGAGAGAAAATTTTTGCAAACTATGCATCAGACAAAGGTATAATATTCGGCATCTATAAAGGACGTAAATAAATTTACAAGAAAAAAAAACATTGAAAAGTGGGCAAAGGACATGAACAGACAAAGAAAATGTGGCCAACAATCATATGAAAAGAAGCTTGACATCACTGATCATTGGAGAAATGCAAGTCAAAACCACAATGTGATGCCATCTCACACAAGTTAGAATGGCTATTATTAAAGAGTCAAAAAATAACAGATGCTGGCAAGATTTTGGAGAAAAAGAATGTCTGTACACTGCTGATGGAAATGTAAACTAGTTCAGCCACTGTGGAAAGCAAGTTGGTGATTCCTCAAAAGAACTTAAAACAGAATTATCATTTGACCCACCAATTCCATTACTGGATATATATACAAAGGAATAGAAATAATTCTACCATAAAGACACATGTAGGCATATGTTCATTGTAGCATAACATATTCATAATAGCAAATACATGGAATCAAGCTAAATGTCCACGAACGGCAGACTGGATAAAGAAAATCTGGTACATAGATACCATGGAATACTATACAGCCACGAAAAGAATGAGATCATGTCCATTGCAGCAACATGAATGAAGCTGGAGGCCATTATCCTAAGCAAAATAACACAGGAAAGAAAACCAACTACCAGATGTTCTAACTTGGAAGTGGAAGCTAAACATTGCATATATATGGACACAAGAAAGGAAAGAACAAAACCAGGGCCTACTTCAGGGTGGAGGATAGAAGAAGGAAGAGGATAAAATACTGTCAGGTATTATGCTTATTACCTGAGTGATGAAATAATTTTACACCAAACCCCTGTGACATGCAATTTACCTGTATAGCAAACCTGCACATGTACCCCTGAGCCTGAAATAAAAGCTAAGAAATAAAATAGAATAAAATAAATATTTAAATCCCCCAAAACCACAGATCCTACAGAAATACAAACTACCATCAGAGAATGGTACAAACACCTCTATGCAAATAAAACCCGTAAATCTAGAAGGAATGCATAAATTCCTGGACACTTATATCCTTCCAAGACTAAAAGAGGAAGAAGTAGAATCCCTGAATAGACCAATAACAAGATCTGAAATTGAGGCAGCAATTAATAGCATACCAACCAAAAAAAGTCCAGGACCAGATGGGTTCACAGCCAAACTCTACCAGAGTACAAAGGGAAGCTGGTACCATTCCTTCTGAAACTATTCCAAAAAACACAAAAACAAGGAATTCTCCCTAACACATTTTATGAGACCAACATCATCCTGATACCAAAACATGGCAGAAACACAAGTGAAAAAGAAAATTTCAGGCCAATGTCCATGATGAGCATTGATGCAAATATCCTCAATACTGGCAAACTGAATCCAACAACACATCAAAAAGCTTATCCATCATAGCTTCATCCCTGGGATGCAAGGCTGGTTCAACATAAACAAATCTGTAAACATAATCCATCACATAAACAGAACCAATGACAAAAAACGCATGATTATCGCAATAGATGAAGAGAAGGCCTTTGACAAAATTCAACAGCCCTTTATGCTAAAAACTCTCAATAAACTAGGTATCGATGGAACCTATCTCAAAATAATAAGAGCTACTTATGACAAACCCACAGCCATATCATACCCAATGGGCAAAAACTGGAAACATTCCCTTTGGAGACTGGTAATAGACAAGGGTGCCGTCTCTCACCACTCCTACTCAAAAGAGTATTGGAAGTTTTGGCCAGGGCCTTCATGCAAGAAAAAAAAAGGGGGTATTCAATTAGAAAAAGAGGAAGTCAAATTGTCTCTATTTGCAGACAACATGATAGTATATTTAGAAGACCCCATCTTCTCAGCCCAAAATCTCCTTAAGCTGATAAGTAACTTCAGCAAAGTCTCAGGATACAAAATCAACATGCAAAAATCACAAGCATTTCTATACACCAGTAACAGAGAGCCAAATCATGAGTGAACTCCCATTTACAATAGCTACAAAGAGAACAAAATACCTAGGAATACAACTAACAAAGGATGTGAAAGACCTCTTCAAGAACTACAAACCACTGTTAAAGGAAATAAAAGAGGACATAAACAGATGGAAAAATATTCAATGTTCATGGTTAGAAAGAATCAATATCATGAAAATGGCCGTACTGCCCAAAGTAATTTATACATTCAATGCTATCTCCATCAAGCTACTGTTGATTTTCTTCACAGAATTGGAAAAAAACACCTTAATCTTCATACAGAACCAAAAAAGAGCCCACATAATTAAGACAATCCTAAGCAAAATGAAAACAAAAGCAAAAAAGAAAACAAAGCTGGAGGCATCAGGTTACCTGACTTCAAACTATTCTACAAAGTTACGGTAATCAAAACAACATGGTACTGGTACCAAAACAGGGATATAGACCAATGGAACAGAACAGAGGCCTCAGAAATAACACCACACATCTACAACCATGTGATCTTTGACAAACCTGACAAAAACAAGCAATGGGGAAAGGATTCTGTATTTAATAAATGGTGTTGGGAAAACTGGCTAGCCACATGCAGAAAACTGAAACTGAATCCCTTCCTTACACCTTATACAAAAATTAACTCTGGATGGATTAAAGATTTAAACATAAGACTTCAAATCATAAAAACCCTAGAAAAAAATCTATGAAGTACCATTCAGGACATAGGCATTGGCAAGGACTTCATAACTAAAACACCAAAAGCAATGGCAACAAAAGCCAAAATAGACTACTTGGATCTAATTGAAGTAAAGAGCTTCTGCACAGCAAAAGAAAATATCATTAGAGTGAACTGGCAACCAACAGAATGAGAAAAAAAATTTTCAATCTACCCATGTGACAAAAGGCTAATATCCAGAATCTACAAAGAACTTCCACAAATTTACAAGAAAAAACAACCCCATTGAAAAGAGGGTGAAGGATCTGTACAGTCACTTTTCAAAACAAGACATTCATGCAGCCAACAAACATGAAAAAAAGCTGATAATCACTGGTCATTAGAGAAATGCAAATCAAAACCACACTGAGATACCATCTTACGCCAGTTAGAATGGCCATCAATGAAAATTCTGGAGACAACAGATGCTGGAGAGGATGTGGAGATATAGGACTCTTTTACACTGTAGGTGGGAGTGTAAATTAATTCAGCCATTGTGGAAGACAGTGTGGCAATTCCTCAAGGATCTAGAACTAGAAATCCATTTGACCAGCAATCCCCTTACTGGGTATATACCCAAAGAATTATACATCATTCTGTTATAAAGACACATGCACACGTATGTTTATTGCAGCACTGTTTACAATAGCAAAGACTTGGAACCAACCTAAACGCCCATCAGTGATAGACTGGATAAAGAAAATGTGGGACTTACATACCATGGAATACTATGCAGCCATAAGAAGGGATGAGTTCATGTTCTTTGCAGGGACATGGATGAAGCAGGAAACCATCATTCTCAGCAAACTAACACAAGAACAGAAAACCAAATACCACATGTTTTCACTCATAAGTGGGTGTTGAACCACATGGACACAGGGAGGGAAGCATAACACACTGGGGCCTGTTGAGGGCTGGGGGCCTAGGGGAGGGATAGGGAAAAGTGGGGAATAGGGGAGGGATATCATTAGAAGAAATACCTAATGTAGATGATGGGGTGATGTATGCAGCAAACCACCGTGGCACATGTATACCTATGTAACAAACCTGCACGTTCTACACAGGTAACTCAGATCTTAAAGTATAATAAAAATAAAATAAATTTTAAAAAATGTTTGTCTATTTTATTTAACTGATTCTACACATTTTAACGGATAATAATAACAATAATGTATAATATCCCCTTTAAAAAAAAACAAACAAAAAACTATATGCTATATATTTTAAAGCATTTTATTTTAAATACTCAACACCATTAATATTTGCTATAGAAATCATTCGATTTAAATTCTGATTTTGTTCATGATGGCCAGGCTACAGATGACAAATTTATCTAAGTCAATCATAAAAATATTTTTGCCTTTTATAAAATATTTTCTAAATGTCTCTTAAAGCTGAAGGTGGGGAGGGTCATATTAGACATATGAGAAGCTTGCTGGAGAACTTCTAAAAAGGCTTTTCTGTCTGAATAAACATAGAGAAGAAATAGATAAGAGAGAAAAATTACATGGCACATAAAATATTTTATTAGTTGTAACAAATTAAAAAAATTCAAAATATCAGAAAAAGTAATATATTGCAAGAAACTTTAGTAACATTAATTTTGTAAACGACTTTTTAGTCTCTGTAGAAGTATTATACTTCAGTGACCACAATCCATGTGGTCTAATCAGAAATAATTTCTAAATAATTCAAGTACTTTTTTTCATTTAACAGAATATATAATTCATAGAAACATTGCTTACAATTATTTCTTCTCAAACCTGTCTTCATTATTTCTAACCAGCTGCCCCATTATTCTCCCTTCCCAGATTTTCTTCAAAATTTCTTTCCTTAGCCTAACATGTTTCCATCTTTCATCCATTGCTTTATTCTGCCCATACTCCTAATTCTGTATCCCAAAGTCAAAAGGCATGGTAAAGTTTGGTCAAACTTATCCTAGAATATAAGGAATGGGATGCTCTCACATTTATCAAGATTTGTCTTATGGCCTTGAATACGGTCTGTCTTGGTCAATCTTCCACGTGCACTTTTAAATAACGTGCATTTTCCCACTATTGAGTGCAGTGTTCAAGTAGACAAGTGTGTTGATAGTTTTTCAAGTTTTCCGCTTTCTTACTGATTTTTCTGTCCACTTGTTCTATGAAGTATTGAGTGTGGGGCATTGAAATTTTGCTATGATCATTGGTTTGTCTCAGTTTTGCTTCATGTATTATAAAGCTCTTTTTTAAAGGCACATATATGTTTGAACTTTTATGGCCTCTTGATAAATTAATTTCTTCACTATGATGGAATAACTTTGTTTTTAACTTTTCAAGTTCAGGAGTACATGTGCAGGTTTGTCATATAAGTAAACTTATGTCATGGGAGTTCCTTATACAGATGATTTCATCACTCAGGTATTAAGCCCTAGTACCTATTAGTTATTTTTCCAGATCCTCTCCTTCCTCCCACCCTCTACTCTCCAAAAGGCTCCAGTGTGTGTTGTTTTCCTCTATGTGTGTCCATATGGTCTTATCATTTAGCTCCCACTAATAAATGAGAACATGTGGCATTTGGTTTTCTGTTCCTGTGTTAGTTTGGCAAGGATAATGGCCTCCAGCTGGATCTATGTTGCTGGAAAGGACATAATCTTGCTCTTTTTGTGACTGCATAGTATTCCCTTTATCTGTCTACCACTGATGGTCCTTTAGGTTGATTTAATGTCTTTGCTATTGTTAATAGTGCTTCAGACATACACATGCGTCTTCATAATAGAATTATATCAGAATGGATGGGTTCATGGTCATTCTCTTTTTAGGACATTGAGGAATCACCGTACTTCTTGCACAACGGTTGAACTAATTTACACTCCCACTAGCTGTGTATAAGCATTCCTATTCTCCACAACCTTCCCAACATCTGTTATTTTTTTGACTTTTTACTAATAGCCATTCTGACTGGTGTGAGATGGTATCTCATTGTGGTTTAGACTTGCATTTCTCCAATGATCAGTGATGTCGAGCTTCTTTTCATATGATTGTTGGCCACATTTTCTTTTGACATGTGTTTGTTCATGTCCTTTGGCCACTTTTTAATTTTTTTCCTTGTAAATTTGTTTAAGTACTTTATAGATGCTAGATATTATGCCTTTGTCTGATGCATAGTTTGTAACATTTTTCTCCTATTCTGTAGGTTGTCTGTTCACTCTATTGATAGTTCCCTTTGCTGTGCAGAAGCTCTTTAGTTTAAGTAGATCCCATTTGTCAATTTTTACTTTTGTTGTAATTGATTTTGGTGTCTTAGGAAATCTTTGCCCAATCCTATGCTCTTAATTGTATCACCTATGTTGTCTCCCAGGGTTTTTATTGTTTTGAGTTTTATATTTAAGTGTTTAACTCACTTTGAGTTAATTTTTTATATAGCTGTATTAGTCAGGGTTCTCTAAAGGGACAGAACTAATAGGATACATGAATACATGAAGGGGAGTTCATTAGGAGAACTGACACACACAATCACAAGGTCAAGTCCCGCAGTAGGCCAGCTGCAAGCTGAGGAGCCAGGAAGCCAGTCTGAATCTCAAAACCTCAAAAGTAGGAAAGCTGATAGTGCAGCCTTCAATCTGTGGCTGAAGGCCTGAGAGCCCCTGGAAAAGCAATGGTGTAAATCCAAGAGTTCAAAAGCTGAAGAACTTGGGAGTTTGATGTTCAAGGGCATCCTTCACAGGAGAAAGAGGAAGATCAGAGGTCTCAGCAGGAATAGTCCTTCCACATTCCTCTGTCTGATTGTATACTAGCTCTGCTCACAGCTGATTAGATGGTGCCCACCCAGATTAAAAGTGGGTCTGCCACTCCCGGTAAACTGACTCAAATGTTAATCCCCTTTGACAAAACCCTCACAGACACACCCAGGAACAATATTTTGTATCCTTCAATCCAATCAAGTTGACACTCAATATTAACCATCACAATGGTGTGAGGAAAATGTCCATTTTCAATCTTCTGCATATGGCTACCCAGTTATCCCAGCACCACTTATGGAATAGGGAGTTCTTTCCCTATTGCTTGTTTTTGTCAGGTTTGTCAAAGATCAGACAGTTGTAGGTATGCAGCCTTATTTCTGGTTTCCCTATTCTGTTCCAATGGTCTATATATCTGGGAATGACTTTCTTTATCTCGTATAATTTTCTGTTTATATGTGCTTTGAATTTGTTTTGTATACCATTCCAAGTTTTTAAATCTGGTATTAACATAGCATACCTTTTTCCATTATTTTATTTTTCTTATTCCTGGCTTTATGTTATACTTAAGATGCATTTCTTATAGTCAGAAATACATCCTGTCTGTTATTGATTGGTTTTCCCTATTTTTTCTGCCAATTTTGCATCAGTTGAATATTTTATGCTACCATTTTATTTCTTTTCTTGACTTATAACCTAAAACTCTTTTAAAAATTTTTAAATGGTTCTTCTTACTACATAAAATACATATTTTAAATTACTAAATTACTATAGTCTACATACAAGTGATAATCATACCACTTCATGTATAGGCTATGATACGCTTTCTTTTCTTGATCTCTACTTTAAATTTTGCATTCTTATCATGTATTTATATATAAAGTAACTAGTTAACTAGCTAGATACATGTATACATAGATGTTCGATGTAGTATTATTTAAAGAGTAAAATATGAGGAAAATATTCCTAAATCTCCAGAAATATCTATGCACTATGTACAGAGCTATTAGTCATAATGAGATATACCAATGTATGTTGATATGTTAAGACATACACACAAACACAATGTGAAAAAATAAAAGCACAATAAGCATTAACATGTTTATGATTCTTTTTTACAGTTTTTGTAATATATATATATGATTATGCCTGCATAATTCAATATGTGAAATAAGTGCATACATTCACAAAAAGGTAAATTATAGAGAATAAAATGTCATGTAAAACCTTAATTAGAGGAAAGATAAATGCTTTATGACAGAATGTATGAAAAGTGCTAAAATAAACAAAGGCATAAAGAATGAAGTATATTGTTTATTCTTCCTATAATAGTAAACTAATTTGTATCAACTCTCTTGTTGAGTGCAACTACTATCATTATTATTTTAACATTGTTCTGTTCTAGCTAATGCAATAAAATAGCCAAATTGGATGTAGCAGGCTGAAAAATGCCCTGGTCCACCACTGCTAAAGAAAAAAAGATATTCGCATTCTAATACCTGGAGTCTGTAAATGTTACCTTATTTGGAAAAAAGGGGTGTCTGCAGATATGATTAAATTAATGGAATAAAGAAATCATTCTGAATTATCTATGTGGGTCCTAAATCTAATGACACATGTCATTATTAATAACAGTAACACATAAGATTACACAGACAGGTATGTAAGCTTGAACAGGGGTAGTACAGGTGATATTTTAGGCTGTAAAACTATTTTGTACGATATTGTAATTGTGGATGACACTATACATTTTTCAAAACCCACAACCCTTTGCAATCACAAAGAGTGAACCTTAAGCATGAAAATTAAATAATCATTAATTTTTATTTAATTAATAAGGAAGAGAAAGCAACGTGAAGATGGAGGCTGGATTGGAGCGCTGCGACTAGAAACCAAGGGAGACCAGCAACCAACAGGAGCTGGTAGAAATAAGGAACAGATTTTTCAGGAGAGCCTTTGGAGGAAGCGTGGCCTGGTCAACACCTTGGTTTCAGGCTTCTGACCTCCATAACTATGAAAGAATAACTTCTTGTCAACTTAAGCCGCCAAATTTGTGATGATTTGTTACAGTAGCCATGGGAAACTTAGACCCTCAAAAACAGGTGTAAATATTGGAAAAGAAAAACTGAAATGTTTTCAAAATTTGAAATTTTCAAAATTACTTGCAAATCATTGTGTATATCCAACACATCGAATAAAGCAGTTCACTAAGATAGTTCACTTACCAGTAAAAAAGAACACTTAAATAGCTTCCCAACATGAAAGTGATTGCTTCACAATTTTCACATAAGTTTAGCTCTATTAACCTTCAAAAGAGAGTGGATGAAATTGTAGTTTTGCCTAGAGGTATATTTGTATGTGATTGCATGCATTCATCCCTGCCTCCTCCCAATAGTAAAGATTTTTGCTTTTTTTTTTTTTTCATTTTCATTAAAAATTAAACCCCTCTTTTCTACAGGTTTAGTGTGGGCTGGGCTGGTGAGGGGTTCTTCTCCTCTTGGTCACAAATGGAGGGTCTACTACCTTGCATTGCTGTCATCTCAACATCTTGGTGGCAAGAAACAGTTGAAGGGGGTCACCCATACCTCAAACGCTTTGAGGCAAGATATGCCACACAGCACTTCTGTTCACAGTCCACTGGCCATAACTAATTGCAAGGACAAAGGGAAACTCAAGGGGGACTGGAAAATGTGCTGGAGCATGGATATTTGGAGAGAACTATATCTGCAGTCTACTTTATTAGTCTTACATTCTTCACAGGGGCATAACAAACGTCTATTCTGGGGCCCAGGCTTTAGAGAGTTTAGGATTTTGTAAGAACACACATCCACACCATAAACATACACTTATTAAAGGATATATGTGCCTTGATGTTATTCAGGATCAAGGACTTAGCACGGGTAGAGTCTGAGTCATAACTCCAAACGTTCACTGTCATAGCCAACAACATTCCAGAACCCCGGGGGACAACCCTTCTCTAGGAGTTTTGCCCTATGGCCTAGAAATAAAAGACAACTGCCCTTCCATACCATGAAAATGTTTTGCATCGATAAATATGAAGATGAACACTGCTTCAGAATACAAGCAGAATTTGAACAATGGAAACATACAGGTAAGAGAAAAGACAAATTAACATGTCAAATCTTTCCTCTGGGTGTGAATTCAACGGTTTTTTAATATGTTGAAAAATGTTCCCAGTATTGCAAAGTGTCTGTTTTATTGCTACTCACTTTTTTTTTCAATTAATGGTTCCTCAGGTATCTATCTATGTCTATCATCAGGAACATGTTGCAATATTAAGAAAATTCTATTGCTCTTAAATTTGTTATCTATATTAGTGTTGTTAGATCAGGGTTAGTTAAACTTGAATCTTAGATTAAAAATGAATCAATTTTTATAATAAATATGTCTCATGCAATATTTGAGACATGCTTATACTAAAACATTATTGCTGTTTATCTGAAATTCAAATTTAATAGAGTTTACAGTATTTTTATTGAAGAAAATTGGCAATATGCCTGAAGCACAATGCTGATTGTTTACATTGGCAACTAGATGGACATTAAAAGCTGGAATTGTGAATAGCTTTATGTTTAAAAAGTACTGGATATAACTTAAGTAAGTTTCAAAGTATAAATGTCAATTATAGTTTAACATTTCATCAGTATTTGTGATTTTCTTTATTTTCTAATAGAAAGTGACAAATACTTTAGGAGAAAAAATAACATTCCTGAAAACATACACTCTACAGTTTTGGGTTGTCTAGATTTGTTTTATATTCAAATTTTCTGCACCTAATATTTCTACTTTGTGTTTTAATATTTTATAGCATTATTGTCGCTTGAACACAAATTAGGGGACGAACTTCATGATAACAACATAATTATTGATTTTACCTGAAATAAAGGCAATGAAAGCAAATTTTCACATTGATTTTTTTAAATGTTTTTATAATATTACTCTTCCAAACATGCTGTCATTAATAACACTCCTAGACATGAGCAATAATTATTAAATTCAGATGTCCTTGACATCTTTTGACTTTCAGTAACATAAATGTATAAATACTATAGCTTTACATACTACTGGTCACCACATAGCTCGTTGTTTCTTTCTTCCCACTTGTAAAAGACATTTCCTCCCTTATCACAGGAGACAACCCTGTGATGTTAATATTAATAGATAATATTAACTAAACAACACATTTATTTCAAAGTCAAGGACCTTTCAGTGATGTATAGTAATTACTATATTAAATCTAGAAAAAGGTCTAGATAAAGTTACAGAAATCAGTGAATTAAAAGAAGTTACCTGTCCAACTAGCCCCACCACACCCAGCACCAATAGGCCAAGGTTGGACGACAAGAGGAATTACCACAATAAACATTTCCGTTTCCAAAGTGGAAAAATGGGAGATAACAGGAGTCACAGGTTGGCAGCAATTCTGAAATCCTTACGGGCAGACATTCTAAAGGTCTTCTATGCTCTGGATACAGAGAATTCTTGGAAGTCTGATTCAGCTCTCTTGTTGGCTGTAAGTCTCTAGGTAAAGGTTCCTCTTTTTCTATTATCTTCCTAGTTTGAGCAGATTGTGTAGCTCTCCTATTCTGCTTCCTGCCTGAAGAACTTTGAGAGCCAAAGGGTCATTTTATGTCTTGAGCTCTTGTTTTCTTTTTTGTATTAATAGCAGCTATGTTTTAAAACTTACTAGGCCTCTTTTCAGCCAATTTCATATGCTAATAACTACGCTCACAGTGGTTTTCTTACTTTTGTTTTTTTTTCAGTCCCCTTCCTTACCCACCATTCTGCTTTCTTCTCCCATAGTTCTCTCTTTAGGCTACTTCCAAGGGGATATTTGCAACAATAGCTATGAAGGTCACACTTTTTCTAATATTCTCCCTGATGTACAAAACTCCACTGAAAAATTTTAACAAAAAGTATGTATTCTTTCACTCTTATTTAGATTTTTACATGCATCATTTTAATCAAATGTTTATATTTATTGGATATGTTTCCATTCAAAACCTCTTTATAAGCCACCTTAATCAGGGTTAGAAACATTCCGCTTTTCTAACATAATGTTTTCAACATTTGTATTTACACACCAGCCAATTCTATCTGGAGTTTATCTCTATCTTCTAACACTTTGCCAAAGGCACCACATAATACTCTGCACGTACACATACCACAGACATATCCATCTCCAGCTTTTTGTACAGCCTCACATTTGAAAGGCATGTGATTTGCTTTCTACGTAACTGCAGGTAACAATTTTACCAAACATTTTTTCATCTTTTCAACCTCTGATATCAGTTTTCTTACCACTTGCTGTCTGATTGCTAAATCAATGCCTCTTAGTTTGGGTTTTAGTTACTTAGGTCTTTCTTTTGTGTTATAAATTTCTTAATTATTAGTTAAAATTTTATTATATTATTATGGTGTTATTATGGTAACACCAGGCTCTGTTTCAGATTCCTGTGCCCAAAAAGTATTGGGTGTTACTATTTAACCCCACTTCCTATATAATGAAGAAAATGAAATCCAAAGAGATTATGTCACTTCACAAAGTCACACTCTTTACAATGGTTTAGTGTTGAAATCAGAATTATAATCTACATTTCTCTGTTTGCTAACTAGAGTTCTTTTATCTTTTTATGTGGTTGTTCTCTTTCATGGCTATGTCGGGCAGTTGTGAAATTGTATTTTACATCCCATGCAAGGTGTTATTTTGAAAAATGGAATGTCAAATTCTTAAAAATGCCAAATACATAAATTAGATGTCCTTAATGTGCACACTAGATCTCTCTTTGTGGAAACTTTTCTTAGTTGCCTGAGCCATTTATTGTTTCCACCTTCCAGGTCTCCATAGCACTTTATACAGAACTTGCTACCCTTCGCAATAAACCACACACTGATCTAACTATCCATCTTTTACTTTGAGATGTAAGCACCTTGAGGGAAGATTCTCTTCCTTCTGTCATCCCCTACCGCAGTGCTTTGGACATAGTAAGTATATAACAAATACAGAAATAATGAATGATAATTATACTAAGAATTTGTATAAAGTATCAGGTGGGAGACAAAATGTTGGGATTGGGAATTTGGTTACCATATTTTCATCCATTTCCTCCCCATTATCTATTATTTCCAAATGATCATATGCTTGTTAAATTAATCCCTAGTTAGCAGCTGGTTGGTCATTGTAAAATAAATAATGATAAATTATTTATTGTCTTAAAATTGTTCATAGCCTTTATAAAGAATTCAAGAAATAAATAATCTTTCTAGTGTGTGTACTCTCCTAAAAATATAGAAAAACCGGTAGATACATAAAGAAATTATTTTTTAAAAGATTTATGATATGTGCTACTTTTAGCAACAATAAATTACTTGAATATAGAGGGAGAAGAAATGGAAATGAAACAAAAAGAATTTGCTAAATATTAGATACAATAAAACATTAGAACATTGAGATTAAAACATTTTTAATAACTCCATGTTTTCATTTTGAGCAGTATTACTGGGCTCCTTGCTAAGAAAGAAGAAGAAATACACATTTTTTGTACTTCTTCCTAATCAACACCCAGAGTGTGTTACTCAGCAAACATAAATAGTTGTTTGTCAAATCTGAGTCATACAAATGATAATATCCAATCTCAAGCTTGATTAAGAATTTTAATATACAAGAACTGAGAGACCTAAGCAAAGCAAACGGAGGTCCCAGAGATTCTGGACAGCTCCTTGGGTTCTGCCTCTTTTTATGGGACAAGAGGTCCTTGCACCAGAGTAATATATGAGGCCTCTAATGAAAATTTACCAGTCTTATAGAGTGAGTAATGTCATGAAACATTTTTATTTGAAACTTCAGATGGTTATATAGCTTCTATGATATTCTTGGAGAATTATACTTCATAAATCAGTTTATACTAATCTTACCCATTGTAAGCAACCTAACCCAGGGATATTTAGTTAGCAGTATTTCATCAATAAGAGCCTGCACTCATAGAAATTATCATTAGTCCCTTTACCAAGAGATTCAGTTATCAATATGTTTACAAGAAGATTAGGCTGAGTCAACAGCCTTTTTTCTTCCTCACTAACATTCTTTCACTAATTACTAGATGTATGGATTATGGATCAGCTGTTTTAACTCCTTTCTCTCCAGTAAGATACTTCATTTCTCTTATCGCAGTATCAATTATTTACACACTGTCTTGTAACTTCCTGTAACTATAAACGGTTAATCATATTTTGATGGATTCCACTTATCATAGCTTCTATAAGGCAAGGTTGTTTAATTTTGATTCACTTCTTTGTTATCTAGATTTTGTCAAGCAGTTATTTCAAGAAGTTAGTCCCATAGACACTTTGTACCTTGAGATCGCCTATGTTTAATAGTGCTGGCCTATTTCCTTGAATCATAGCTTGACTGACAAAATATTAATTTGGTGTTTTTCTCTGAATCTGGTAGACATTGCTCAATTTTATTTTTTCATATTGACTTGATGATGTTTTAAGGAGGAAGGGATAATAGGTTTTATTGACTGAAGGGCAAACTATTATCAGTTGGTAACAACTGACTTGAGCAATATATTCCAAAGTAGCATCTGGACTCTGCAGGAAGAAAGACCTTGATCAATTCACCAAAGCTGGCAAAGGCCCAGGAGGGCAAAAGCATGGTATAAGTACCTTGTGTTTGCCAGTCTAGCTGGAAGTATCACCTTTTCCAAGACTGATGGCATTTCAATAGATATTTTTTGAAAATCCTGTCTATTTAGATACAAAGACATTTGTTTCTAATGATGGAATTTTGAAAATGCAAAGGTATTTTGCAATAGCTACGAATATGTATAAAGCTGAAATAGGAGATGTCATAGATTGAATTGACAAATGTGAAAAAATGGAAAAATAGTAAAAGCATTAGAGTTAAATGACACAATTAACAAGTATGATCCAGAAGCTTTCTATAGTACATCATACCTTCCAAAGAAAAATATGCATTACTTTCAAATACGTGAAACATTATAAATACAGATCATATGATAAGCTACAAAAAATTATCACTGATTTTTAAAAAAAGAAATGTAAAGTGTTTTCTCACCTTATGAAATAAAATTAGAAATCAACAATATTTTGATGGTCCATGTCCCTCAAAACATGTTGGGAAATTAAGTTGCACACTCTTAAAATAATAAATTGTTTAAAAATGTAATCACAAAAAGTAAAAAACTGTTTAAAAGACCTTTCTATGTCAGTGGGAAGGAGGTAAAGCTGTGCTCAGAGGTGATTTCATAGCCCAATAAATGATAGATTGATAAGTAGATAGATAGCCAGACAGAAGATAGATAGGTAGATAGAATAATTGAAAAGTGATTATTTAAATATTCAACTGAAAAAGCAAGAAAAGAACAAAAGAATAAAAAAGACTCATTATAATTTTAACAAAGATTTTTTCGCCCAAATACTTTATACTTTGCAAGTCAGACAATTTTCTGAGAAAAAAGAAAGAAGATACAAATAAGCCCTCAGGAAGTAAAGGAGGAATATTGCTACAAATGTGATGTTCTTTTTTTAAAAAAAATTAAAAATATAAACAAATTTCTACAAATAATTTTAAGTGTTTGAAGAAATAAATATTTTTTAAAGTACAAATTAAAACACATAGACAAAAAACAGAATTGAAAATTCTAAAAACAAATAAGTAAAACATTATCCACTAATACAAAAGAATCTCTAGTCCAGCAATCTTCTCAAGGGAAACTTCTAGGCTGAGCAGTATGGGTTGACCATTATTAGATTTTTAAAGGGCTAATGTATTTGCTTCTTTTTAATTATGAGATCATATTTAGATGCTACTCATAAAATTTAAAATATATTAAAAATGTAATTAAAAGACAAGTAAACAAAATTAAGGCAATTTCTAGCTTCTGCTTGCTCTTCCTCAGCCCCTTTTACATTAGTCCAGGTTTTGCTCTCTTTTAGACTCACAAGTGAGGCTTCCTAAGTCAAGATGCACTGAAGGTTGTCCTCTACATAGCCTTCTCAGGCCAAATGTTGCCCTTTTATGACTCACTTTTCCTTCCTCCTGATGCTGTTGCTGTTCATTTTAGGTTTTTTTCCTACATCAAAACACATACACTGGGGCCAGGTGCAGTGGCTCACACCTGTAATCCCAGCACTTTGGGAGGCCCTGGCAGGTGTATCACTTGAGGTCTGGAGTTTGAGACCAGCCTGGCTAACGTGGCGAAACCCCGTCTCTACCAAAATTACAAAAAATCAGCTGGGAGTGGTGGTGCATGCCTGTCATCCCAGCTACTCGGGAGGCTGAGGCAGGAGAATCGCTTGAACATGAGACGTGGAGGTTGTGGTGAGCCGAGATCGCGCCACCGCACTGCAGCCTCGGTGACAAATAATGTCCTTTGTCTCCTGGTGCGCTTTAGGCATGATCCTGAATGTGGGACGGCATCTCATCAGGGTGGGATGGAAATATCAACTAACATTATTCAGCTCCCTGAATGATCCTGCTCAAAATGGATGTTATGAAATCACTTAGGTTATTACCATACCACTTCCCTTTGCAGATTCGATACTATTAACACTTGGGGTCCCTGGGAATCAGATTCTGAGGTACTTTAGAGTGTACAATGTTTATTTAAAAGGGCACTTGGGGTGCACTCCTGTGAAGGGAGAGAAAGGACTATTAGATTGGATGTAGAAATTGAGTCACGATGCAGGTCCAGTGACAGCTGGAGCCAATGCCCCTTTCTCCCAAACACACCAATAAGGAGCTCTAATGGCCCTTTAGAATTACTCATACTGAGATGATATGTCTAGGCCTTTATATGCCCATAGCCCTCAGCCATCAGGTACGGACTGTACCCAGCATAGTCATGACCTTGTATCAAGTGATTCTTGACCAACAAAGCAATCCTGAAGGTCTAACAACAGAAGACTGTATACTAAGTCTTCCCAGCAGCCCAGACTAGTCTTTCCTTGAAAGGAAATTGCCACACCCCATGTGCACTTCTAAAGGACTATTGCAGAGATTTCAACCCAATTTTCTGGCTGCAGGCTTCAAAGTCTTACTCTTTATTTTTTTAATTTCAATAGCTCTAGGGGTACAAGTGTTTTTTTTTGTTGTTGTTACATAGATGAATTATAGTGGCTTCTAAGATTTTACTACATTGTGTTTAACGTGTGTGTGTGTGTGTGTGTGTGTGTGTGTGTGTGTGTGTGTGTGTTTTAAATCTCTGGCTGCCCTCTCACCCTCCCCCTTCTGAGTCTCTAGAGTCCATATCACTCTGTAGTTCTCATAGACAAAGTCTTGCTGTTATATCCCAAGCATCTGCATGGCCTTCACTATAGAATGTCCATGTGTGAGCTGCAGATTGTTCCAGGTGAGTCAAGTTAAGAGGCAGCTTGGTGCCATTGAAATAAAAAAGAAAGGGATTCAAACATGGATTCTTCCATTAGTTACTGGTTTGAGAATGACAAACACGAGAGCTAATGTTCATTGAGCATTTATTATGTGCTGGTGACTGTTTTACTGCTTTACATGCACCGAACTATCCAATCCTTTGTCTCCTCAATTGTAGTCAATGACACCTACTGAGCAGCTTTGCAACAGATTATATGAGCTAACATATTAGTTAAATCTCTTTGCATGCAGTAGGCTTGACACAGATGTCAGTTTATCACTCCTTCTTTCCCATCATGCATAAATAATTTTAGATCCCCAAATATATAGATTGCTTCACCAGCCCTGATATACAATGACAATAACACTTATAATAATAGTTATTATAGCTCCCATTTATTCAGGACTTACCATTTGTCAGTTAGTGAACTAAGCCTTTCACAAATATAGACCTACTGAGTCCTCATGATACCCTTGTGTGTCAGGAACATGATCCCATTGAATCTGCACTGCTCTGAACAGAAATCCCAGAGAACATTTTTCTTCCCAAACCATCACCAGCATTTATCACTCCCTTACTTTGAAAACACACACACACACACACTTTTCATCTTCTGTTTTTTTACAACTGTTTCCTTTTTGTTTCTCTGTGCTTCCGTTTCTACATATATTTAATTTTTTCTTTTGTTTTATACTCTGAATTATTTCCTGCTCAAAAATTACAGTCTTGGAGAGAAAGCAAAAAAAAAAAAAAAAAAAAAAAATCCTCCCCTTTGCAGAGCTCAGCACGAGTGGGAATCCTGCCATTGAACAGCCTGTCCATGTTCAATTTTAGCATCATATAATTTCCTGCATAATTGTTTAAATGTCCTCATTCTCATCCCTGTCGCTCCCCCCACACTTTGCTATTTTTTAAAGAAAGCATCCAAACTCCATGTCTGGTTCAACAGGGAATTTCACGGAGGAAAAATGCCAGACCACATCATATGCCTTGAGTTATCGCAACAACTAAGGAAAAAAAAGTCGTGCCTCTGAGATGGAAGTCCTCCAGTTTGCTGCTGCCTTCAGTGACCTCTCTTCTCTGCCAGCCTCTTCAAGGCCAGGCATGTGAAAATTCCTCATGTGTTTGTGTCATTTGATTCCCAAATATCACATAACCAAAAATATTAAAATAAAACTGCTCATAACATTTTCCTGAATGCCATCTGGGCCCCACTGGAAGCTGACACTATCTGTCAAACCCAAGATAACCACATTTTCCCCCTCCTTTGTATGTGTTAATGTTTGTCATAATGGATTTCACTTTAATGTCCCAAGTACATTTATGACATTCTTTCAACCAAGTGGCACTAATGACTTTCATTATTATTTATGCTCCTCCTTAATTATAAGACTCTCACCTCTCTCATTACACACACTCCTTCATAACCCCCTCACTTGCATACACGCTCTCTGGTATGAGGCTAATGTGCCTTGGCTTCCAATTTCAGAAAACACAATGATTAATTACTCCTGTTAAATCACCCTACCCTAGGGTTATCAGATTGGCAAAATGAGAAGAAGGGCCAGATTGCTGCTCCAGAAGGATTTCCCAGGACACCTGTCAGAAAGAAATAAAAGGAGAAGCCCCCAACTCCCAAATAAATAAATGCATGGCATGCATGCTTGTCTTAGTCCTGGGATGAATCACAAGGAGATGCAATTTTAAATTAAAATAATAGAGCATTTGGTAGAAATGCTCTGCACTGTGGATGATAATAATCAGATTCAGTGAAGTGACTAGGAACCAAACGTTCTGCCGTGTAGTACCATGCTTCTTCCATCCACTAAAATACTCTTTAGAAAGAGCTTATCTGCTCTTCCTTGTATTTCAAAAATTGCACCAATTTTTTTTTTAGCTTCTCCATTACGAGATGGAATTTCTTGTGCAACTTTTAAATCTGGGCTGGGTTTACGATTGCATTTATCCAAAACAAACTGTCACAGAAGTGACATTGTATTTGTTCCAAGCCTGGACTTCAAGAGGTCTTACAGTTTCCACTCTGCTTTCTTACAGCTTCCACTCTGTTCTGGTTTCTTGGTGCCTCCTCTATTTCCATGGGAACAAGCCCCAGATCTCCACATGAAGAGAAGCTCCCTTTGTCTCAGACAGCCCTGATTCACTTACTAGCTGAATGAAGAGGCATGAGAAAAGCCAGCTAATGTTAGCCAAATCCATAACACACCACCGACTTAAGTCCAACTGAATTTGCCAATCTGCAGAACCATGAGCTCAGGAAATGTTTGTTTCAAATCTTTTGGGTTGGTTCATTATACAATACAAGCTAACTGATATACCTGTCAAAGGAAAGACATTTGGGCATGGAGGCTACGGTGAAGATGGAAGAGAAAACCAATTATTATGAAAAACTTAATTTGCTTCAGGTAGAAAAAAATAGATGAACTCAGCATATACGAGACAGAGCTAGTTCTCATCTTTATCCTTATGTAAATGAGAAAACTGAGGCCCAGAGATGGCACAAAATCAGACTGATGAAATGATTTGCACAAGATCTTGGGGAGAAAGCAAAGTTCAAAGCTATTGCACTGTTTGGTTGTGAAGACAGTGTCCAAGTACCATACTTGCTGCCTTGGCACAGACTGAGACCACCTCACCATCCAAAGCAGCATTTCTGGTATCCCCTATTCCTTTCCCACTGCTCCACCGAGGGCTGGCAAAAAGAGGTACCTGAGAGTGGGAAGGCAGTGAGGATAGCACAGTCTCCTTGGTTTGCATCTCATCAGGAGGTAGAACTTCCCCTTTCACATGCCTTTCACAAGAGCTAAAAGGGTCAGAGGTAGCTGTTTAAGCCATATCCAAAGTCACATCCAGGTAGAACCAGGAATGTTGTCCAACATTGCATTTCAGTGTATAAAAATTCATTTATTAAGTGGGAGTTGAACAATGGGAACACATGGACACAGGGAGGAGAACATTACACACTGGGGCCTGTCAGGGGTGTGGGGGGCAAGGGGAGGGAGAGCATGAAGACAAATACCTAATGCATGCGGGGTTTAAAACCTAGATGATGGGTTGATAGATGCAGCAAACCACCATGGCACATGTATACCTATGCAACAAACCTGTATATTCTACATATGCAACCCAGAAGTTAAAGTTAAAAACAAAAAAGTATGAGTAAAAGCGTCTGCATATCTGCTTAAAAGACTGAGCATTTTTTGTTGTTGCTGTTTTGACAGCTGTTAGAATCTTTTTCATTATTATTCTGGCCTTTTGCTTTTCTTTTGTAGAAAATTTTTCATCTAAAATCGCAGCATCTTAAGAATTGAGTTGAGGTTTGCTTCTTTTCTCTCCCATTGCTGATGAACTAAAGAGGGTGAATTGCTTCTTCCTAAACTACTGTGTATCCAAATTTTATTTAAAATAAACACAAGTTGAAAAACAATAGTGATTATTTCCAAGGTTTCCAAGTAATCCGTTTACTAATTTGAATTTAATTTCCTGTTTATCCCATTTGGTTTTTACTTATTCTGACATCATTCGTATTTCACATGTACATCATGCTGAGAGGATTTTATTTTGTATACCATTTAGCAATTCGTTCAAAATCTTTGCTGTCCTGGCCTTTGATTCAAATCTTAACCTGGCTACTAATGAGGTGTCTAGGTGTGGACCTCGGGCCTGATTCTTCTCTGCAAAAGTATTGGGATAAACTGTTGATTTTAAAGACCTCTTCAATGTCTATAAAACTAATAATTTCATAAAGAAAAGCATCCCTGCTTTACCTTTCATGAATAAATTTGAATATTCTAATGTAAACATTATGAAGGTAGAATACATATATTGAGCTTTTCTAAGAGATCTTTGGCAGTCTTAATTTTGGAGGCCAAAATCTTACTCTAGCAGATTCTCATTGTCAGATGCTTACATATAGAGGGACAACTGAAGGAAGCTATTAATATGACTTCCATAGCCTTTCCCATTGGACTTTGTGATTATGTGATAATGTACAAGCAATGAGTTTTAAGCAGAAATCTGTAAAATGAGACATGTGGGAAGATAACTG
Organism: Cacajao melanocephalus; assembly: GCA_963573385.1. Lineage (NCBI taxonomy): Eukaryota > Metazoa > Chordata > Mammalia > Primates > Pitheciidae > Cacajao > Cacajao melanocephalus. The sequence goes on from CAUYLG010073568.1 coordinate 151,871, forward strand.
CTTACCCAAACTACAGATGTTAATAAACTCAATATGTAATTTTTCCCCCGCTGACGTCATCCTGTCTTTGTAATAAGTTAAACACCACTCACATATTCTTCTGCACTAGTTCTAAGTTCCAAAGTTTTATAAGTAAAACATCCCTAGAACAATCATCCCAGTGACAAAACCTAAGCCCATTCCCTGTGGACTGCCTTAGAATCACCTGAAACATCTTGTAAAATTTCTGATCTCTCCTTCTGATCTAGGAAATTTTTGTTCATTAATTCTGCAATCAGGTGAGGGAACTCACATTGTTAGCATTGTGTTGTTAACAAGCTCTTGAGGTTTTGAGAGTAATTGTTCGGCAAGCTGTTTCATGTGAGGAGAAGGGTTAAAATGAGCTTCAGTCTAAGTGGCCAAACTGTTATTCTTAACTATGAGCCCAATCCTTGATATTTATTTGTAAAGGGACATAGGATATTAACTATGGTAGAGTAGAAGGCGACATGAATCTTGGGTAGCTATGACAACTCTTTTCTGTCTGACCTCAAGAAATCAGTTAACTTTTCTGGGTATCAGTTTTCTTGCCTGTAAAAACAGGTTTTAGATAAGACAGTGATTTTCACTGTCTTTGAAAACATGACAGGATGAACTTGGGGTTCTTCTAGGGTCACTACAGCTATGAATCTGGGCAGTGGTTGAACAGATCAGGCCACATAAGGCTCCTCAAGTCAAGCACTCCTCTTTGATTTGTTTACAATGTTAAATAGGATTATGTTTGGAGAAAGAGCTCCGATGATAGAATTCTGCACAAGATGTCTCCCAGGGCCATTCTGGCTCTACTGTTCTTTGGTTTTGTACAAATAGCTATTAAAAGGAGAATTACACCAGAACAGGATCACTTGAAAAGTAAGGTTGATAACAGTCAGACCTGCAGTTAAGGAACAATTAGTAGCACCTCTCTCTGAAAGATTTACAGCAAAGCATGGTATCTCATTGATTTCTGTAGCTATTAAAATTAACTCCCAAAGCTAAGGAAACAGCCCTGGAAATCACAATTAGGATTCCACAACTGTTACCCTTTACTTCTCATGCTGTGCCTCTGCTGTTATACAAGGCAGAGCACAAGCCATGGTTGCTAAACAATCTCATCTCATAGCACACAGCTCCTTCAGTATTCAAAGATGGGTAGCACGGAATATGTGGCACACTTCCACTCTTTAAGACCTTGCTCAAATATCACCTAATCAGTAAAACCGCTTCTGATACTGCACATCTCCATTCAGGAAATTGCAAATCTGAGTTTTTTCAACATCTAATAATAATCATAAATAAAAATGACAATAATTCTTCACAGGGCTAGGTTTTTTTTTTTCCTATCTTGGGAAAGCACTTAAGTTTTACCCAAATAATAACTTGGAACATGATAATTTTCACTTTAATCTGTTTATCTCTGCCATCAGACTAAGTGCTGTTCCAACCTTAGCAATCTTTTTGGTTGATGAATAAATACTTTTTTTTTTTAAATCCCTTCCACATTTTCCCCATTCTTTCAATTCCCGTAAACTCTCTTGGCTCCACATCAAGTCTGCTACTCCTGATTCAGTTAATCAGCTAGGCTATGATCTAATTAAAACAAAAGGCATTGAAGTAGGCATGACTATTTGACCAACTCATTGGATATTTACCTCCTCAAAGACAGACATGTTAGCTTTGCTAATCTCTCACTAATGCAACTACAGAGGAAATGTTTTGAAGCTGGACTTTCTTTCTAGATTCACTGTAGGATTCCTTTTCCTCTAAAACCCAAGGCACGAAGCTCGAGTTTCACACTTGCTTTTTCTTCTAAATTTCCCAGCTGTTTCACTGTTCAATGAGTTTAGACTGTCGACTCTGTGATGACATGGACTTTGTACTCTTGCTTTGTAGATCACCTTGCATGGTAAACTTAATCATCACAGCTAGGAAATATGAGTTGTTTCTGGAAGCTTTTGAACTGTGAATGGGGAGAAAGAAATTGGAAACATATAGAGATGCACTTTTATTGAAGTGGTGTCCATTATCAAGAGGTTTTGTGTTTACAACTTAAAAATGGTTTAACCTGGCCGGGCGTGGTAGCTCATGCTTGTAATCCCAGCACTTTGGGAGGCCGAGGCGGGTGGATCACGAGGTCTAGAGTTTGAGACCAGCCTGACTACAAAAAAATTAGCCTGGCATGGTGGCACATGCCTATAATCCCAGCTACTCAGATGGCTGAGGCAGGAGAATCACTTGAAACCGGGAGGTGGAGGTTGCAGTTGAGCCAAGATCACGCCACTCCACTCCAGCCTAAGTGACAGAGTGAGACTCTATCTCAAAAAAAAAAAAAAAATGATATAAGCTTGTAAGCAGTGTTTCAGTCCCTGTTCCTTATAATGTCTAAGACTCAGTTTCCTTTTCTGTAAATTATGAGTAATAACAGCATTTATCTCCTAATAATTTTGTTACTATTTAGATGAGTTAATGGATACAACACTTACCATTGTACCAGAGATCATTGTGAGAATGACAAAGTAAATGTTCTAAGTATACAAAATTACCCTTTATCTATTAATGCACTAAACTATAAAAATAGATTTTTAATGTTAAGGCATATTTTTATTTCCGGGCTAAATCCTGATATTCAAAATAGATTTATAATTTGTCTTGGATTTGACATGTAATGATAAAAGACCCTAAAGAAAATACAAAAATATATAGCAGAAAGGATAACGTAGATCCTTGACAAAAATGGTTGCAATTATTTGATTGTCTCAAAGATGCTTTTTAATATGACTTTTCTCTTTTTCCCATCAAGAGGTAGAGTTCTTGAATACAAGTTAGGTGTATTGGACAGTAGACTGTAGCAGACATGAGTAAGTGTGGGTTTCAAGCTTAGGCCTCAGAGAGGCTTTCCATGCTTATCTTCACTCTCTCAGAAGCCTGCCTAGCCATTATGAAACCCACTGGGACTTGGCTGCCGAAGATAAGAAACGCACGGTCCTACTGCTTCCACATCACCCCAGATAATAGCCAGCCTGCTCCCAGAAGTGGAATTATTCTGTGGAAGTACAGCTAACAAAGGATTCAAGGAGTCTAGCTGAGAACAGGAAAACCACTTAGCTGACTCAAGCTAAATTGTTCACCCAAAGAACTGTGAGATAAATAATTATCGTTTTAAGCTACTGAGTTGGGGTGGTTTGTTATGCAGCAGTAGCTAACTAATATAGAAAACACATGGGTTTCGAAATCTGCCAGTGAGCTATGAAGTAAGGGTTCCTGCTCTGCATGAATGTAACTGATGGAATATTGTTGGATACTTTCCTATGTACATTGAACTGGATTTTTCTGTTGTGGGATAATCACGTCTCATCTCTGACTAGGAAAAGACTGACAATTAAGAACAGGAGTCAGATAGATATGGTTGATTACACAGCTCAAATTGTGTTCCAACGTAAAAACAAAACCTCCAGATTACTATAAAAGATGGGGAGATTCTCACATTTATCACACACGCACACATGCACATGCACACAATAACACATATGCAAAAACACTTTCATTTTTTATTCTTTGATAAAATCCTCGAACCCTTCCTAGATATATCTGTAGAGTTGCAAAGTGAGAATTTTTATTTATAATATGTAATACCAAAATAAAAGCTGGAGGATATAGAAAATATCATTTAAGCCTTGCTGCCATCCTGTGAATCACTATTCTATATCACAAACTTTCTTTTTGTCCTCAGCTTGTTGAATGTCATTATGTTTAATAAGATAATCCCCACAAGAAACAGTTTCTTCCCCAGAGAAAAGATCTCTTTTAAGATGTTTTATACAAGAAGTTTTACATGTTTTTCAACTCCCATTATCATCTATCTCCCTTCATCCCTTCTTCTTATCCTGCCTCCTTTCCTTAATTTTTCTTTTCTTTTTCTTTTCAATGCAAATTATTCATTGTGATTATAAAGGAACAGCTTTGTTGATTGCCTATGTTATTCTGTTTTTAATAAGGTTACATTTTTGGTGAAGCCTATTTTTTTTTTAATCAGTCCATAATCAGAAAGGTAGAACAAGAAAGTCATGGGCAATATCATCCAGTCGGCAATTCTCTTCTAATCAAAGAAACACTGAGTAGAAGGTAGGTCATGAAGGAAAAATAAAAAAAGACCAAAAATTTAGAGGGAGAGAGAAAAATCAAGTCCACTTTCTGGCACAATCTAGGAAAAATAAAAATTCCAAAGGGTATAAAATTTATATCAAAGATAATCTTAGAAATGTAAATGAGAAGAATATCATAACATAGAAAGTTTAACAATTATAAAACACATTTTATTTTTACTAGTGAACAGCACAATTTGCAAAGTTTCACTGCTATTTCTGCTTTAAAAATTATTATAAAGTACTACAAATATTTTGTAATTCAATGTGCACTGATATTAAACAAGATTTAAAAGCTTGCCTCCCTTCTCTCCCAATCTATTTTTACTCACTAAGAGTAAACAGTCGTTTCAGGTAATCAATACCATAACTGAATGTGGAATTTCTTTTCATTGCCCTTCTTGGTTGATCTGTTGAGTCTCTGAGGTGGATTCTTCATATTGTCTACCTCTCTCCTTCATCTTCATTTTTCTTTGTTTTGTTTCACTGTTGTTTACTTAAGTATTTTTTTCAAGAAAGCTAATTAAAATTAAATTGATGAGCCCCTATCTGAGTAAGTATTTTGTTCTCACACTTTTTTTTTTTTTTTTACTTTTAGTTTGGCTGCATATGGAAATCTTAGCTAGCTAACAATATTTTTCCCTTAAGGAGTTCAAAGATACTGCTGCATCTTTGTCTATCTCAAGCAGTCTTAAGTCTTACTACTGGTGAATCTAATATAAGACTGCTTAATTTGAATTTCTGAAATTTCATGAGGATATATTTAGGTATGAATCACTTTTGTTTTTGTTCACTGCTTTGTGTATCTTTTGTAATCTAAGGCCTCCTGTCTTTCTTAGACTTTGGGAAAATTATCTTTTACTATTATTTGATAATTTCCTTCCTGTTTTCTGAGGGGTATTTTTGGAGGTCCTATATTGAATTTTAATTTCTATTAATTTTCCTCACATATTTTTTGTAATTCCCTATGTTCAATAATTTCCTTAATTTTTGCTGCTACTGGTTATCTTTTGTTACTTAGGTGATTATATTAATTTTCAATAGCTATTTCTTTTGTGATTCTTCCATTTTCAGGGCAATCTAATCTTTTTTATCAATATAATAGTTCTTTGATAATTTCAGTCTACTAATTATAATGTAATTTTTAAAAACCTTTGATTTCAAAAGTTGTTGCTGGTAGGTTGTACCATCAGTTTATCTTTGTTTTTCTCTGTGTTCTTTGTTTTCTTTAATTATTTCATGGAACAAGAGCATATGATATGGACATATTTAGTATGCCCACATGACCTTTTCACTGGAATGTAAGAACTGATTATAAGTTCTATGCACACTAGTTCACTGTTGCGAACTGGGGCAACAAACAGGCAGGCTACCTGTTTCTTAAAACAAAGCGTGTCTTCTTCTAGGTTGTTGTGGAAGTCTATTGCTTTGACTCAGGGGACGCCAGTAAACTTGAAGTGAGCAAGGCTTGCTCGGGCTTGGAATTGGCGTTTGTGCAGGAGAAATGATTTCCCTCAGAAGCCAGATGCTAGGATGTAAAATATCTCTGCATAAATTACTGAATGATGGCAGACACTAAAGAAAGAGAGGAAAAGAGAGAGAGAGAGATCGCATGGGGGAACACTAAAGCCTTACAGCACAGACCAACCACCAGCTGAATGCAGCTGAGTGAGCCATCTCAGCTGGTGCCATGTGTAGTAGAACCACTCGGCTGAGCCCTGCCCTAACTCCTGATGTACAGACTCAAGAGAAATAATAAAAAATAAATCACTGTTTTCAGTCATTACAATATGGGGGAATTTGTTCCAGGGACAATTTTCTATCATTACTTTGGGAGCTTTAATTTCCCACAGGAAGTTTATCTTATTTGTTTGCAGAGAGCTCCCTCAATTTCATTCTGGAAGTGAAATGAGCTGTTATCTGTGGCTCTTCATACACAAGAGTAGAAAAAGAAAGGGATGTGGTGACACATATTTGTTCTATAAATGGTTTTAAAATTAACTGTTTTGATTTCTTTCCCTCACGTTTCCACTCTGAATCTCAGTTCTCCAAATTTGAACCTCTTTGTTCAGAGAGACATTTCTCATCTTCAGCCATTTCCTAAGGACACGATTGTCTGTTTCTGTCAGCTTTGGATTGTCCATTAATCCATTTATATCCACTTGTTATCTTTAGAAATATGTCTGAATTCTCAGTGCTGACAAGGACATAAACCTTTTCCCCTCAGTGCAGATTTTCATTCTACCTTCTTAAATAGAAGACATTATTTGTCTACAAATACAGGATCATTGTTATTTACCATAGCTTTAACATTGAAATTGTATGAGATGATAGATATATCAAAAAGAGTGCCCAATTCTAGCACATTTTATTGTTCTAGCAGACAGTTACATCTAGAATAACAAATATGTAGCTGAGGTATCTTCTCATACCCTGCACTATGATTTGTTCCTTTGTTTATTGCATGGCTGCATGAGTGTGCTAAGCATTTTAAAAATTCTACCAGAGGTATCTTTTTCATCACCCATCATAAAATTTTAAATATGCTTTAAGTTGATTCAAAATTTAATGTTTTCTTAGTTTTTTTTTCACAGTAATAGAAGTTTTTCTTTCTTTTTGCTTCTGGGAGATTACCTCCAGATCTTTCCTCTGGTTGCTGCAATAATTGGATTAAGAACCCTCTGGATGACAAGGAGAGATGATAAAAACTTGTATTTAGGTTTTAGAGAAGTTGTTAGATTTTGGGATAGGAAACATGGTAATAATAATGTCTATTCAAACATTGCGGGGCCTCACATTTAACCTTCCCTACCAACCTTATTTTTAGCTTTCCTTCTCATCCCTTTACCAAAATGGAAGATGCTTTATCTTGAAAATATATCTGATGCTTTCAGGCCCTCATGTCTTTACTCAGGAGATTCTTCCCACCTGAAAAGCACTTTCTATCCTATCCTTCCCTGTAAAAACCCTCCTTGACCAACTCAAATGCTGCCACATTCAGGAAGCCTATACCTTTGTCAACTGAATTTCTTTCTTTCTCTTTTGAATAATCAATTATAACAGAGCATTGATCACTTTTTATAGTTTATTGCTTACAGATATTTTTAGCTTCCATTTTTGCACTAAAATATGTGTGATAATTCCAATTTCTAAAGTCCTTTCTAGTCTGTTTCTACCACCTTTTAACATAGTAGCTTCTTCCTTTCTTTGCTTTGATGCCTTCATGATGTGATGCTTATTGTATGTTTGTAGAATCATATTTAGAAATAATAACAGGTCATGGATGAATAGGTGCTCCTCGGCAGATGATTTATACTTGATTTTCTCACATACCTAATGGCATTTTTGTCTTTAATCACATTAAACAAAATTCAAATCATGAGATTCCTTAGGCTAGTCAGTCCACATGAAACTAGGTAACAAAAATGCCCAAAATAACCTGATTCAAACTTTTCTCAAAGATGTAGAGCTTTAGGAAACTAGGTAATTGTGAGGTTATGTTTCCTACATCATGTAAGTCTTGCTCTTTAACTTCCTTTCAGTTACCCATGAGACAGTGCAAAAAGGAACATCCAAATTTTCAGGATGAGTTAATACCTTGATGGAAAACTAAGTTGTTTTTTACTGTGTTTCCATTTTCCCTTCAGGTTTTGTAGAAATAATACTTTATTAGCTTGTCAGGTTTTGGATGCTGTCAATTTTTTAAGAAAAAATATGTTATCTAGAGTTTTTTGGTTTTCTTCAATTGGTTTAAAAAGTTATGAAAAATCAGAAGTGCTCAAAATACAATATCAACATGGCTCCACTTCTCTATTATATTCTACATCTTATAATATTTGGGCACATGTCAATTACCTCACTAGACTGCATGCTCCTTGCAACCAAGGACAAATTTTGTTTGTTTTTTTTAATCTTCCTGACTCTTTTATTCCAATAGATATTTAAAAAGTCAGGTTTTAAATTTTTGCCTATGGTACTTTTTGTGTCCTTTTTATATAAGTAGCCCATTTTATATAAAAATTTCATATATTATCAAAGTACAGTTGTCAAGAATATCCTATTACTATTTTTATGAACATAGAATCTGTAGTGATGACCCCTCTTTTCTTATTTATATTTGTAATAAAACCTTTTGTATTGCTCTTTGATTGTTCTTGCCAAAATCTGTCAATTTGAATAGCCTTTTCAAAAAATGTTCTTGTTGACTTCATTGATACTATCTATTGTGTGTTTTAAAGATTTCACTATATTCTAAACTTATATTTATTATTCTTTCTCTATATTCCTTAATCTAATTATTTTCTTTCTCTACTGTCCTTTAATTAAATTTATTCTTTTTGCAATTTCCAACTTCTTAGAATAAATGATTTACATCTATAACTTCTCAGCTTATTGATTTATATTTCAGCATTCTTCTTTTCTAATGTATACATCAAAGGCTAAAAGTAATGACATCTAATTTCCATTATGTCATCTTTGTCCTATGTGTTACTTAGGAGTGTATTTTAAACTTTCCATATAGGAAAAAAATCAAAAACCACATTTCCATTAGCACTAGAATGGATAGATTATGGAATATGCACAGAATGAAATGCTACTGAAATTACAATGAAGGAACATCTGTTCCATACAGTGGCATGCATTAATATGCATATTGTTAATCAGAATACAAAAAATAATAAACATTCTTATCTGTGTATGTATATTATACATAGATATACATGGTTAAAACACAGAACTAAACTACTGCAGGTTGTTAGATGTCAGGATAGTGATTATCAGTGTGGGAGGTGGGAGCAGTGATTGGCAAAGTTGAAGAGGAGGTTTCTGGAGTGCTGGTGATAGGCTAGTAATATCTATTATTTCACCTTAGTGATGGTTTATGTAGGTATGTTCATTTACATCTCATTATTATCTTGTACATCTATACTTTAACAACTAAATATTTGTATGTTATGCTTCATTAAAAGACTTGAAAGGGTATAGAAGTTATTCAATACATGTTTTTGAGTGATTACTATCAACAAGTTACAACACTGGATATCAATGGGTATAAGTGGTAAATAAGATATAGATTTTACCTTTACAGCATTACAATTTAAAATATAGAAAAATAAATGGCACAGCTTTCTATGACATACTGGAATGAGTATTATAATTATAAGAATAATTATACTGGAGAACCATTTATTTGACATCTATTGACTCATGGGACTTATAAACACATGAGAGAAGAAAAAAAAAAACTATTAAGAATTTAGGTTTGATGATGGAAATAACAGTAGAGTTGGCTGTCCAGGATTGGGTAATTAAAAAATAGAGATAATCATAACAATGGCTCTTTACTGCACATGTGCAATTACAAGGCATTAACTTATTTAGCCTTTATAACAATTTTATACAGGTACTACTATCTTGATTTTACATATAAGAAAGCCAAAGCTCTCATAAATGAAGTAAGTTGCATACAGTAACATTTAAGAGCAGAGGAATCAAACTCAAGTATGTTTGACTGTAGAGTCTAGGCTTATAGACCCTTGTCTGTACTGTCTCTTATGAAGAGAAGAGTATGACAATACGGAGAAGTAAAGGAGAAAGAGTGAGTACAGAGTTGCATAGCACAGGAAGTATAGGGCATAGCTGGGGGAAACAAGATTTCAGCTTATTATTCTGTACTTATAAAGAATAAAGCTCCTCTTTCTCTGCCCATTCTATTCCACGCAGTAATGATTAAGGAAAAGCTACTCTAGACGCTTGTAGTGGAGGAAACAGCAAGAGCCATCGCTATGTCTTTGAATCTCAATGTTTGAATTCTTAAGTTTAGAGGGTAGAAATTCCACCAATGAAATGAATACTTGAGCCTTTTTTTTTTTTTCAGGACACATCTGTACCTGGAAGATATAAGAACAAAGGACAAAGAGATAGGGCAAGCTTTGTGAGCATTGTCAACCATTTATTTTTTTCATAGTTGATGCATGTGTTAATTGGAAATTATCCACTTATTTCTCAGAAGAAAAAATAATAAAAAGAGTGATTGTCTGGGTTTGACTTTTCACAAAGTTCATGGACTTCATCCCCTCTTTGTGAGGTTGCTAATTGGCAAACTGTGCTGAATTTATTTTTAGCCAGCAGATGCTCTTAAATTTAGAAAATAACCCAACAGGCCCTGGTGTGTAATGTTCCCCTCCCTGTGTCCATGTATTTCATTGTTAAACTCCCACTTATCAGTGAGAACATGCGGTGTTTGGTTTTCTATTCCTGTGTTAGTTTGCTGAGGATGATTGTTTTTAGCTTCATCCAAGTCTCTGCAAAGGACACGAACTCATTCTTCTTTATGGCTGTATAGTATTCCATGGTGTATATGTGCCACATTTTCTTTATCCAGTCTATCACTGATGGGCATTTAGGTTGGTTCCAACTCTTTGCTATTATAAATAGTGCCATAATAAACATAGGTGTGCATGTGTCATTATAGTAGAATGATTTATAATCCAGTAATGGGATTGCTAGGTAAAATGGTATTTCTATTTCTAGATCCTTGAGGAATCGTCACACTGTCTTCCACAATGGTGGAACTAATTTACACTCCCAACAGTGTAAAAGCTTTCCTATTTCTCTGCATCCTCACCAGCATCTGTTGTTTCCAGACTTTTTAATGATAGCTATTCTAACTGGCATGAGATTGTATCTCACTGAGGTTTTGATTTGTATTTCTCTAATGACCAGTGATGATGAGCTTTTTTTCATGTTTGCTAGCTGCATAAATCTCTTCTTTTGAGAAGTGTCTGTTCATATCCTTTGCCCCCTTTTTGATAGAGTTGTTTTTTTCTTGTAAATCTGTTTAAGTTCCTTATAGGTTCTGGATATTAGACCTTTGTCAGACGGATAGATTGCAAAAATTTTCTCCCATTCTGCAGGTTGCCTGTTCACTCTGATGATAGTTTCTTTTGCTGAGCAGAAGCTCTTTAGTTTAATTAGATCCCTTTTGTCAATTTTGGCTTTTGTTGCAATTGCTTTTGGTGTTTTAGTCATGAAGACTTTGCCCTTGCCTATGTCCTGAATGGTATTGCCTAGGTTTTCTTCTAGGGTTTTATGTTTTATGTTTAAGTCTTTCATCTATCTTGAGGTGGGGGAAAGAAGAGGGAGAGCATTAGGTCAAATACCTAATGCATGCAGGGCTTAAAACCTAGATGATGGTTTGATAGGTGTAGCAAACCACCATGGCACATGTTACCTATATAACAAACCTGCAAGTTCAGCACATGTATGCCAGAAGTTAAAGTAAAATCTAAAAAGTAAAAAAAAAAAGCTAATAACAAAACAAAGAAAATTTAAATAAAGCATTTATAAACATAAGCATGAGGTTATCTCTTATTCATAGGGCCCCATCACTCCTCATTGTTTTTCACTCAATTTGCATCACTCACTCAAAGCAGCTCCTGGCTAAAGTAGGCATTTGAATTTCCCATTTCTAACTGTAGGGTGGCATTAAAGTGCCTCAACTTTGGAGTCAGAGTGCACGAGATAAAATCCTGGCTAACTGTGACCTTAGGTAAGTTATATGTGTTTATTAATCAGTTTCCCCATCTGTAGAATGGAATAACTTGTTTCCTTTGAGTACATAAAATTCTTAGCACAGTGTCTGGCAGAAACTCCTAATAAAGGTTACTATATACTGCTTGGCTTACTGCCGTAATTATGGACAGGGAGTCAGGGCCTGGTATATCAAAACCTACTCTTCCATGATGTCACAATTCCTGGAAGCTTTCTGCCCTGCTTGCTTCTGCCACTTATACTTGGCTAAAATAATCCATCAAAGCTGTCTACCTCTCACATTTGAGGTCTGGTCCATGAAAATTTTTAGTGTGACATTTTTGCTACTTTAATAAACTCACCCTTGCTAACTGGGGAAAGGTAGAAGTTATGTCAGAATCCACCCATTCCCATTTTACCTGGTAGTCACGATACTGCTTAAAAAAAAAAAATAAAGCAGCTTATTCAAAACAATGACTCATGTTTCCAAGTGTCAACCTTAGTAACATTAATCCTTTAGTTAGAATATTACTACATGATTCCCAGATTACCAGAATATTGCCCAGTTTTCATTTTGGCTATTTAGATAATGTAAACTAATTCTGATTTTTTAATTAGCGTTTCAAAGAGCCATACAATTCAATGGCATTTTATTAAAATGCTGTAAAGAACTCTGAGGTCTTTAAAATTATAGGGTTTCAAGTGAAAAAATGTTCTTGGTAAAAAAGGGGGATGGAGATCTTCTTGAGGTCTTTCAGCTCTTTTATAAATATCCTAAAGTTTAATCCCTTATTAAAAACATATTATTGTAATCAGGTAACTAGATACATAGTATTTAATATCGCCTTTATAGTGATGATTTTCAAAGGAATTTCTGGTTTGTCATACTGTGCATAAAATTAAATGTTATGCACACAAAATCTTTCATTTACTCAAAAAGGGGGTAAACATAGTGAATTAACTTGCTGTTGCATGTTTGCCAAGTTATGCTAGATTGCTTGATAAATAAGATAAATGTAATTAAACTTTACCTAGGAATGCCAGAATAACTCATAATTTTGCCAAATCATTACAATGTTAAGTACTCAGAATATTATGAACAGTGATTCTGAATATGACTTAAAGTGATTTCTTGAATCAGGGTCAATAATAAGATTTCCTTTACTTTTCTTCATACAACAAAAATATATTACAAGCAGAGTGCTCCAGAATTATAACGACTATGTTGAAGTTTCACTCCTGAGTCAGTGTTCAAGGCATATCTTGGGATCTATTGTTCAGCTCCCTCCACTCCTCAACTACATCTCACCTGCATTCATCTTTGTTATACAGTGGCTGAAGAAAAGTATCTACCTGCACTGAAAAAAAATAAGCAGCTTACTCAGAACAATGACTCATGTTTCAAAGTCTCGACCTTAGTAACATCAATCCTTTAGTTCAAATATTACTACATGATTCCCAGATTACCAGAATATTGCCTAGTTTTTATTTTGGCTATTTAGATAATTTAAACCAATTCTGATTTTAATCAGATTTTAGTCTGATTAAAATGTATAGATTTTAATCAGATATGTGGTTTTATTTCAAATTTATGACCATAAAATTCAAGTAACTTTTATAAACATATGGTAGCATAGTGACTTAGAGCTCAGGTTGTATAGTATGAATCTTGGGTTTAAATCTTATTTCTGTCATTAATTAGCTGGGTAATTCTGGGCAAGTTACTTAATCTCTGTATCTCAGTTCCCTGATTTGGCAACTGAAGATTAAAATCAAACATCTTAGGAAGGAAAAATTATATATATATATATATATATATATATATATATATATATGTATACATACACACAGACAGACACACACACACACACACACACACACACATATATATATACATAATCAGATAATATAATTGCCTATGCAGAAGATTTTTTTAAAAATCAAAAAATAACCCTAAGAAACTCCTGGAACTAATTGGCAATTGCAGCAAAGTTGCAGGATGCAAGGTTAATATACAACAATCCCTTGATTTTCTATATACCAGCAATGAACCAGTAAAATTTGAAATTAAATGTAATACCACTTATGTTAGCACCAAAAAGAATGAAATACTTTGGTATATGTCTAGTAAAATTATATTAGATATATATGAGGAAAACTGCCAAACTCTGATAAAGAAAATCAAATAACTAAACAAATAGAGCTATACTTCATGTTGATTGGATAGGAAAATTCATTATCATACAGGTGTCAGCTCTTTCCCAGTTGGTCTATAGTTCCAATGCAATACCAATAAAAATATCAATAAGATATTTTATGGTTTGTTTGGAGATGAAAAAGATTAAGTCAAAGAATAGACGCTGTTCTATTTTAAGACTTCCATTGGATCTATAGTAATCAAGACAATATAGCCAAAGAATAGATACATTCCAGAACAGAATAAAAAGCCTAGGAACATATTCACCTAAATATAGTTAACTGATCTTTGATAAATGAGCAGAGGAAATAGAATGGAGAAAAAATAGCCTTTTCAACAAATGGTGCTGGAACAACTGAACATTCATATGCAAAAGAATGAATCTACTTAGACCTTCACTAAAATTAACTAAAAATGAATCACAGACATAAATGTAAAACACAAAACCATAAAACTCATGGAAGATGACATAGGAGAAAACCTAGATGACCTCAGGAAAGGCAATGACCTTTTAGATACAGCACCAAAAGTGTAATCTGTGAAAGAGATAATCATTAAGCTGGATTTCATTAAAAAATGAAAACAAATAAACAAACAGAAAACACTGCTCTGCAAAAGGCAATAGGAAAATGAAAATGCAAAAAAAATGAAGAGGTAATATCAGCAAGATGATATCACCATCAGCAGATGGTGAAATAGGAGGTCTCAGGCTTTATTTCTTCCACACAAATAAAATTTAAATATCAACTATCTGTAGCCTAGAAGATCTTTCTGAAAATGCCAATACTTGAGAACAAGTCTGAGACACTTGTGTGGTCCGCCCAACTGAATGAAAACAGAATTAGAAAGGTAAGAAGATGGTGTCGGGGTGACGTAACACCCCTTACTCTTCCAAGTTGGTACAGTGCCAGAAAAAGGGAATGTCTCTGGGCCCACAGTTTCTAAAAGGTGAGAAAAGAACTAGAGGCATTCATATAGCTTCCCTAGCATTTCTGAGATGCTTCCCAGAAAGCCTATTTCAGTCTCACTTCACAAGGAACGCTAGCAGTAAAGGCACACCTAGCCTGCCCAGGTCAGGTAGAAATACAGAAGCCAATGAGCATAGTTGCCAGTTTGCAGACTACAGTGGTATCTCTGTATTCTTGGAAACTATGGCAGAAGATTAGAGATAACAGCCAACTTCTAACTCACCTGCAGAGATGAGCTGATTGCTTTCATAAGCAATATGATAAGTTAAAACTAACTGCAATTTCTTTTTTATTTGATTTTTAATTTTTGTGAGTACATTGTTGGCATATGTATTTATGGGATACATGAGATATTTTGCATGCAATGCGTAATAATCATATCATGGAGAATAAGATATCCATCCCTCAAGCATTTATCTTTTGTGTTACAAACAATCTAATTATACTCTTAGTTATTTTAAAATAATACTTAAATAATTATTGGCTATCAGCACCCTGCTGTACTATCAAATAGTAGGTCTTATTCATTCTTTCTAGTTATTTTTTCTACCCATTAACCATCCCCACCTCCCCCTACTTCCCTAATACCCTTCCCAGCCACTGATAAACATCCTTCTACTCTCTATTTCCATGAGTTCAGTTGTTTTGATTTTTAGCTTCCACAAATAAGTGACAACATGCAATGTTTGTCTTTCTGTGCCTGACTTATTTCATTTAACATAATGATCTCCAGTCCCACCCATGTTGTTGCAAATGACAGGATCTCATTCTTTTTTACGGCTGAATGGTACTGCATTGTTTACATTTTCTTTAACCAGTCATCTGTTGACAGACACTTCAGTTGTCTATAACAAAATATTATATACTGGGTGGTTTATTAACAGAAGAAATTTATTTCTCATAGTTCTAGAGGTTGGAAGTCTAAGACCAAAGCATCGACCGATTTGATGTCTGGTGAGTGCTCATGTTCCGGTTCGTAGATGACACTTTCTAGCTGTGTCCTCACGTGGATGAAGCAAAGAAACTCTCTGGGGCCTCTTCTATAAGGGCAGTAATTCCATTCATGGATGTTCTTTCTTAGCAGCTAATCACCTCTCAAAGGCTCACCTCCTATTACGATTACATTTGTGATTAGGTTTTAATATATAAATTTAGAGGCACAGAAACATTCAGACCACAGAACTGATCTATAAATCAATCCTTATTTCACAACCATATTTTTTGTCACGTTAGTTTTTTAGTAAGTTTTGAAACCAAAAAGTGTGAGTCCTAAAATTTTGTTCTTTTTCAAGACTGTTTTGGCTAATCTGTGTCTTTTGAACTTCCACATGAATGTAAGAATCAGCATATCAGTTTCTACAAAGAAGCCAGCTGAAATTTTTATAGGGATCGTATTAAATCTGAAGATACATATTTGGAGATTATTACCATCTTTAAAAAGTAAGTCTTCCATTACATGAATTTGGATGCTTTTCAATTTATTTAGCATTTTTCAGGCTGTGATCAGCAGTGGCAGGGGAATGGAGGGATGGTTAATGGGTACAAAATTTAGATAAAATAAGTGAGATCTAGTATTTGATCATACAATACGGTGACTATGGTCTGCATTAACTTATATATTTTAAAATAACTAAAAGAGATAATTGGATTGTTTGTAACACAAATAAAGTATAAACACTTGAGGTAATGTATACTCCATTTACCCTGGTGTTATTATTTCACATTGTATGCCTATGTAAAAATACCTAGTGTACTCCATAAATATATCCACCTAGTATGTGCTCACAAAATTAAAAATTAGAATATTTTTTAAATTTGTAGTTTTTCAGAATATAGATTTTGTATCTCTTGTTAAATGCATTTATAAGTATTGGCTTTTTTGGATGTTATTATAAATGGAATTGTTTTTTAATTTCACTATAGACTTTTCATTGCTAGTATATATAATTACAATTGATTATTGTACATTGATCTGGTACTCTGCAACCTTGCTGAGTTTATTGGTCCTAATAGTTTTTTAGTAGATTACTCAGGATTTTCTATTCACAAGATAATTTCATCTGCAAATAGATGTGTTTACACTTCCTTCTCAATCTAGAGGCTTTTATTTAATTTTCTGAAACTTTTAGTAAAATGTTGAATAGAAGTGATGAGAATGGACATCCCTGTCTTGTTCTTGATCTTAGGGGAAAGGTTTAATATTTCACCATTAAGTACAATGTGCTCTCTAGATGTTCAATATTAGCTTGATGGAGTTCCTTTGTTTAACAATTGGTAACTGTTTTTATATTGAAGGAGTGTTGGATTTTGCCAAGTTGTTTTGCCTATGTTGTGATTATCATGCCATATTTTTTCTTATTGATACCGTGCGTTTTAAGATTTTTTGCATTGAACTATAATTTACATGATGACACAAAATTTGATCATCTACATTGTACAATTTAGCGATTTTTAGTATATTCACAGAATTTTTGCAACCATCACCATAATCAATTCTGAATATTTTTTACCACATCCCACAAAACTCTCTGTTCCCATTACCAGTCACTTCCTATTTCTTCCTGCCTCCAACTGGCAATCAATAGCCTACTTTCTCTACGAATTTGCCTATTTTGGATATTTCATATAAATCGAAGCTTATGATTTTTGTGGCTGTCACTGGCTTCCATCACAGCATAATGTTTTCAAGTTCCATCCATATTATAATATGTATTAATAGTTCATTTTTTATGGTGATACACTATTCCATTTTATGGATATACCATACTCAATTTATTAATTTTTCACTTAATGAGCATTTGAATTGTTTTCTCTTTATTGCTAGTATGAATCATGATGCCATGAACATTCATGTGCAAGTATTTGGTTGGCTATTCACTTTCAATTGTCATGGGTATACGCCTAAGAGTGGAAAGTGATAATATGATGCAGTTATCATATGATACCTCTATGTTTGATTTTTCTGAAGAAATGCCAAACTGTTTTCCAAAGCACTATTTTACATTCCTATCAGCAATGCATAAGGGTTGATATGATATATTGCATTAATTAATGAATTTCAGATGTTAAACCCACCTTTCACTGGTGGAATTAATCACAATTGGTTCACAGTGTATAATCTGTTTTATATGTTGTTATATTTGGTTTGTTGGTATTTTTGAGGAGTTTTACATCTATATTTACAAGAAATTTTAGTCTGTAAGTTCCTTTCTTTGTATGATGTCTTTATTTAGTTTTGGTATCAAGGTAATACTGGCTTCATAGCATAAGCTGGGAAGTGTTTCTTTCTTTTAATTTTTGAGTTTGTGAAGACTTGGTATTAATTCTTCAAAGTTTATGTCTTTCTAGGAATTTGTATATTTTGTCCAGGTTATCTAATTTGTTGGCATAGAGTTGTTAATATTTTGTTCTTATAATCCTTTCTCTAAGGTCAGTAACAATGTTCCTTCTTTAATTCCTGATTTTAGTAATTTAATTCTCCTCTTTTTTTTTTCCTCAGCCAGTCTAGCTAAGTGTTTTCTTAAATTATGTTAACTTTCCAAAGAAACAAGTTTATTTCATTAATACCACTCTAACCTTTAGTGGTTCTTTTCTTTCTTTTTGCTCTAGATGTACCTTAATCTTCTTTTTTCTTATGTATTAAGGTAGAAGATTAGGTTACTTGTGATCCTTTAACCTTTTTAATATAGGCATTTAGAACTATAAGCAGTGCTTTAGCTACATCTCATACATTTTATTTTGGTGTTTTCATTCATCCCATTGTATTTTCTGATCACCATTGTAATATCTTTCTTACATAATTTCTGGCTTAGAGAGTATTATTTTATTTCCACTTCTGAATTTTTCCATTTTTTTCCTGTTACTAATTATTATTTCATTCCATCGTGGTTCACAGAAGATATTTTTCATATTTTAAATATTATAAAATTCTCTGAGGCTTGTTTTGTGGCCTAGCACATGGCATATTCTGGAGAAAGTTAAATGTGCACTCAAGAAAACTGTATTCTGCCATTATTGGGTGGAGTGCTCTATAAGATGTCTGTCAGGTCTAGCTGGTTTATACTGTTTTTGAAGTCTAATATTTTCCTGTTAATTTTTTGTCTTGTTGCTCTATCCACTATTGAAAGTGGGCTATTTAAGTGTCCAATCACTACTGTTGAATTGTCTATGTTTTCCTTTAGTTATGTCCATTTTTGCTTCATGTATTTTGGGGCTCTCTGTATACCAGCATACCTTTGTGATATTGTGGATTTAGTTCTAGATCACTGCAATAAAGCAAATATTGCGATAAAGCCAGTCACATAGAATTTTCTGTTTCACAAGAATTAAAGGATGGAAGTCACGTTTACACTCTACTGTAGTCTATTAAGTGTGCAATAGTAGTATGCCTAAAATATAAATTTCTTATCATAACTTAAAACTACTTTATTGCCAAAAAATGCTAACAATCATCTGAGCCTCCAACAAGCCAAAACCTTTTTGTTAGCAGGATGTCTTGCCTCAGTCTTGATGGCTGCTGAATAATCAGTGTGGTACTTACTGAAAGTTGGGGTGGCTGTGGCAATTTCTTAAAATAAGACAACACCATGAAGTTTGCCAATTTTTTTGACTTTTCTTTTCATTAAAGATTTCTCTGAAGCATGTGATGCTATTTGAAAGCATTTTAACTTTTTCAAAATTGGAGTCAACCTTGTGAAACCCTCCCACTGCTTTCTCAACTAGGTTTGTGTAATATTCTCAATTCTTTGTTGTCATTTTAACAATATTTATAGCAACTTCACTAGAAGTGGATTGCATTTCATGAAGCCCCCTTTTTCTTCCTTTATAAAAAGCAACTCCTCATTCAGTAAAATTTTACTATAAGGTTTCAGCAAATCAGTCACATCTTCAGGCTCTACTTCTAATTCTAATTCTCTCACTACTTCCACCAAATCTTTAATTACTTTCTTCACTGAAGTCTTGAAGTCCTCAAAGTTATTCACGGAAGTTGGAATCAACTTCTTTCAAACTCCTGTTAATGTTGATTTTTTTGACCTCCTTTCATGAATTAGGAATGTTCTTAAGTGTATCTAGAATGGTGAATTCGTTCAGAGATCTTCAATTTACTCTCCCAAATCCATCAGAGGAATCAGCATCTATGGCAGCTAAAACCGTATTTCTTAAATAAGACTTGAAAGTTGAAATGTCTTGATCCATGGGCTGCAGAATAGATGTGTTAGCAGGCATGAAAACAATGTCAACCAACTTGCACATCTCCATCAGACTTCTTGGGTGAGCAGGCGCATTGTCAATGAGCAGTAATATTTTGAAAGGAATCTTTTTTTTCTGAGCAATGAGTCTCAATAGTGGGCTTAAATAGTTTTTCTGAGCAATGAGTCTCAAATAGTTGAATTAAAATATTCAACAAACCATGCTGTAAATAGATGTGCTGTCATCTAGGCTTTGTTGTTCCATTTACAAAGCACAGCCAGAGTAGACTTAGCATAATTTTTAAGGGTCCTAGGATTATCAGAATGGTAAATGAGCATTGGCTTCAATTTATAATCACCAACTGCATTAGCCCCTAACAAGAGAGCTAACCTGTCCTTTGAAGCTTTGAAGCCAGGCATTCTTCTATTGAGCAATGAATGACCTAGCATCCTTTTCCAATAGAAGGTTTTACATTGAAAATCAGTTGTTTAGAATAGCCACCCTTATCAATTACCTTAGCTAGGTCTTCCGGATAACATGCTATATAGCTTCTACATCAGCTCTTGCTGTTTCACCTTTCACTTTTATGTTATGAAGACAACTTCTTTCCTCAAACTTTATGAACCAACATCTGTTAGTTTTAAACTTTTCTGCTGCAGCTTCCTCACTTGTCTCGGCCCTCATAGAATTTAAGAGAGGGCCCTTTATTAGGTTTTTGGCTTAAGGAATTGCTGTGGCTGGTTTGATCACCTATCCAGACTACTGAAAGTTTCTCCAAACCAGCAATAAGGAAGGCTGTTTGTTTTATATTAGTCATGTGTTCACTGGAGTAGCAATTTTAATTTTCCTCAATAACATTTCCTTTGCATTTACAACTCAGCAAACTCGCTGACACAACAGGCCAAGCTTTTGGCCTACCTTGGTTTTTGACTGTCTTTTTCACTAAGCTCAATCATTTTTAACTTTTGATTCATTTTCTTTTTTTTGGGCTTTTTTTTGTTCTTCTTTTCATAATCTCTTGCACAAAACTTTTGATCTAAATTGATAAATGTCAACTTTTCCTCTCATTTGAACACTTAGAACCCTTCTACGGTTATCTATTGGCCTGATTTCAATATTATGTCTCAATGAATAGGGATGCCTGAGGAGAGGAAGAGAGACAGAGAATAGCTGGATGGTGGAGCAGTCAGAATGCAATTTATCAATTACTTTCACCATCTTATATGGGCACAGTTTGTGGAGCCCCTAGACAATTGCAATAGTGACACCAAAGATCACTGATCATAGATCACCATAACAGATACAATAATAAAGAAAAGGCTTGAAATATTGTGAGAATTACCAAAATATGATAGAGATACAAAATGAGCACAGGTTGTTGGGGAAGCGGTACTGATAGACTTGTTCATCTGTAAGATGGTTGCCACAAATCTTACATTTATTTAAAAAAAGAAAAGAAAAAAATCAATATATGTAAAATTTAATAAAATGAAGTATGTCTGTATATATTTACAATTATTATAGCTGCCTAATGGATTGACCATTTTAGATGTTTTATAATCCAATCTGAAAATGCTTGGCTTTTGGGTTATTCAGTCCAACCACATTTAATATTATTATTGATGTAATTTTATTTTACCTGTTATTTTACTTTTTTGAAAAAAAAATCTTGTATCTTTTTTTGTTTCTCTGTGTCTCCTTTATTGCTCTTTGGTACTACGCAAATTAGTTCTAGTGTAACATTTTAATTCCTTTAGTAATTTTGTTACTATAATTTTGTGTTATTTTGGGCTTATTCTGATAACTTCTTGATAAACTTTTCAGCCCTTGTTCTGTAATTCCTTAACTGCATCTCTGTGCTAGCACTCCATTTTCTTGCAATGATGCTGATATTGAGAGGTAGTACAATTTGGGTGCCTGCCTATAAGGCAGCAGTGTGCATGTGTATACATCCATGTGTCCAGTTCCTCAGAAGTAAACATATTAACATGGTGAAACCTGCTTGGTACTGAGTGTGTAAAACGTCTGTGTTCAGAAGCCTTTTAATTTGCTCTCATTTGCTATGGTTACCTGACATGGACCAAGTCTAAAACTGCTGTGATCTCTACTCATGTTCAATTAATTCCCCCTTAGCCAGTGGAACTTACTAGGTATAACAAGCAATCTGTGAAAAGCAAACTACCATAGATCTTTGTTTTTGCCTTGTTCTCCCTGCAAAGCATGAACAAATTAATGGAAGGCTTTATCTTTATCAAAAAACAATAATCTCCATAGCTCTGAAAATGTAGGCAGTAAAAAAACAGAAATGTGCTGCAAAGATTAGTGCAAGAGAAAAGAAATGAATAATGTAACAAGATCTTAAACTGGATTATCACACCAAGCTAGCTTGTCAGAGCACTGGGTAGCTTATCTGACAATCCATCTTCCTCAGCGGTCACTGAGTATATGTTGGTTAGCCTCATTAGAACACCTCAGTACAGCTCCCGTCCAGCATTCTTACATATTAAGTTCATCCCAACAGACAAAATGGTAATTGGCCAATGTTTGAAGCCACAGATAACATAGCATGCTGTACCCATATCCAAATTAGCCAAAAGATACTGGCTTGGAGGTCATAAAAAAATCAAAAACTGTTCCATTATAATCATTTATTTCACCAGAGATAGCATCTTAAGTACTCACAGACATTCCACTAAATACCCAAATAGCAGCAAACTGTTTTGAAGCAATTAAGACATTGTCTAGGCCCATGCTAAATTAGTAAAACAAATAAAACTCTGAAATTACAGTAGCCCATTACATTAGCTGGGTCTAAAACTTAGGGTATGCAGTATCATGGCACACAAACGCTTTCTGAAATATTTATATACTCAGTGATATTTTTAGATTAAATACCACCTAGTTTTGCCAAAGCTAGATATGCTAAGTCTTTTGCAGGAAAAGGAATGGAGGGTAATAAAATTTACATAGAAAAGCATGATCTCAATAGAATTCATCCCAAATTCAAGAGGCCCTAATTGTATTTGTGTGACCCGATTTAAACCAGAATTTCTAAGCCTGATTCAAAAAGCAAAAAGTCATTCTCCTTGGACATGACTAGGTTATCCAATTCAATCTTGCTGAGCTCTGTGCCATTCCTAAAGTAGACATAGGTGCCCAGATGACAGAGCCTCAGGACAGTGGTTTATCCAAAATGTACCACAAGCCTTCTGCAACCTATGCTTGGGGATCAATAGTATAAATTATTTGTTTGTTTAACACCTGTAATCCCAGCACTTTGGGAGGCTGAGGCAGTCTGATCACGAGGTCAAGAGATCGACACCATCCTGGTCAACATGGTGAAACCCCGTCTCTACTAAAAAAAATACAGAAATTAGCCAGGCGTAGTGGCGTGAGCCTGTAGTCCCAGCTACTAGGGAGGCTGAGGCAGGAGAATTGCTTGAACTCAGGAGGCGGAGGTTGCAGTGAGCCGAGATCACGCCACGGCACTCCAGCCTGGCACCTGGTGACAGAGAGATACTCTGTCTCAAAACAACAACAACAACAACAAAACAACAAATTAATTTAGTCAAAAAAGAAAGAAAAATAAAGGGCATTTGTGTTTACCACATCTAGGCCTTATGCTTACTGCTCAGAGTGAATTGCAGAGCAGATTTGGCATGATCCAGCTAAGACATTGTAGCAGTATGAACATCTCTCACAACCAAGTATCTGATTTCTCTTCTGTAGGTAGTGACTACCTGATGTGGGTTTTAAAGAATTTAGAACACTCATCATCCTGAATCTGTTAATGCCATTCATGACAATATTTCCAACAAATTAATTAAAATTAAAAACAACAGCAGGAGTTATGTGTTTGTATCTGTCAGCCTTTGCGAAAAGATTTCTTGTAATGAAAACCATTGAGCTGAGCTCATGTGAATTTTACCTAGTAAAATTTGCAAAATTAGAGATGCCTTAATTTGCTAAATTTCTTTGCAAAACTTGACCTCAACTGTTCATGGCTAGAGTCCTTGATTAATATCTTTCTTATATGGAGTAACAATGAGGACTTGATCAAAGAAGCAGAACTATAAGAATCTATGTTCAGAGTCATGTCTATATCTTTGTCTATACCATCCATAAAATCTCAGGAATAGGGGATTTGTTACAGGGATTTGACCTTACACAATTGGCTTCTGCCCTGGGGCTGGGCAGGGCAGACGATACCAATTAATAAATATTCAGAAATTGGTTAAACTATTAGTAGTAGCTAGATACCATAACTCCACTGGGAAGATGGATATGATGAAAGTGAGAGCAGGAACAAAAACTGGAAGCCTGCAAAGATGTGCTAAAATCCATGCGGACAATCTGGAGCTCACGTCAGGCTTTCACTGCCTAAAAGTGTACAAATTTGGTGATGCAGGTGACATACACCATGGTGTTAAACACATACCTGGAGTAAGAGTGAAGAAACGGAAGGAGAAAAGTTGGTGGTAACTGGAGGAAATGTGGATCTGGCTGCTATCTCACTTAGCCAACAAGTTAAGCAAGCAAATCTTTAACAAATGCAGCAACAGCAACAGGGCCTGACCCTGCACTGACTTTCCTAGTGTAAACTGCCAATTAAAACCTATGTATATATGGTTAAGAGAGGCAGGCTCAACTTTGGATTCTCCAAATAATGAGACATTTTGCTATGTCCTCAGCTGTGGAGGTATAAGCCTACCTGCCTCATCTCGGGCAGCCACAATTTGTAGTTCAGCCCACTATTTGCCTTCTCCAGACTCCTCTTTAAAAAGCTGTGTTGGGCCTGCTTATGCAGGATTTGAAGGGGAGCTAGGGATTGGACATCCTTTCATGCAAGCTTTAAAGCAGTTCTCCAGGTTAATAGTTTCACCAACTATTAATTCAATACTCATTGGACCGTTTTGCAACTTACAACAGTTAGCTGCTATCTCTCATCCACTGTCTGCTCTGTTTGTCTTGTAATCACTTTGGCAAAAAAGAAACAAACAAACAAAAAAACCCATAAATGTGTGTGCTTAATCTGTAAATTTTACCCACTAGTGCACTGATGGGGCTTTTTCACCACTGCATATTGCAGGGAAATGTCTAGGAAACACATGGTTATTAACTTCAGTCAAACACTATGCTTTTGAGAGTCAAGGTACAGGAGGATCAAATGACACTCTCTCAATTTTCTTCCTTTATCATATACGGCAAGATTCAAATTATTATTTCATTTTCATCAATATATAATATATACTAGCTGGGACAATTAAATTTTACTGTGACATGCAGCCTTCACAAATGAGAGAGTTAGATAATTTTTCAAAAATCTTGAAGCTAGTGAGTGAGACAGACAAGTAAACTCAGTAAACTAGGACTAAGTTTCCCACGGTTAGAGTGATGTTTGAAAGAAGTAGAGGCCATGGAATCACAGTAAGGTGCCATCTAGCCCACACTGGGGTAATCCTCAGAGACACATAAACAATGCTGCGTTAGTTATCTATTAACGCATAACAAATTACTTCAAATGTTACTACTGAAAAGAAGGTACTCTTCCACTATTTTGGTGGGTCGGAATTTAAGAATGGTGTGACTGGACACTGTTAGTGCTAGGTTTAATGTGGGATGCAGCCAGATATTGACTAGGGCTACACTTATCTGAAGGCTGGACCATGGCTTCAGGTTTGGCTTTCAGAGTGGATCACTCACATAGCTGCCAAGTTGGTAATGGCTCAGATCTTCACGTGGTTCTCTTGAGTTTCCTTGCAGCATGGTATCTGTTTAGCCCCACAGCAAGCAATACAATAGAACAAAGCAGAAGCCCCAGTGGCCTTTGCGACTTGTCTTGGAAGTCATATGTTGTCAGTCATGACCATTCTTGATCAAGTCATGCTGCTGGCCAGGGCTGCCTGGGCTCACATCCCCAAGTAATTTTGAGTTGCTGAGTGTTTGTCTCTTACAAGACATCTTGTAAAAGTCACCTTACAAAATATTTTCCCAGTTGACGGATGTGAGATTAAATAGAAAGTGAGTTAAGAAATGTGCTGGAATGTTCTAGTCAGTTCTGTGAACTAGGCAGAAGGACCTTTGCTACTTCCAGAGCTTTCCGACCTTTCGCATACCTCAGTATTCTCATTCATTCCTGTCAGATCTTAATTTTTGTAAATTGAATGGAATAGTAAGAAAAAGCAGTTAACTAAGAGTTTTAGCTCGCCCTGCCACTATCTAACGACTAACGTCATGTTACCTCCCTATCATTGTTTGTTCATCCTTAAATTCCTTTTTAGTTGCTGTGCAATCAGTGTTTCTGTAATTTAAGCACCTTCTCAGGCATTTGGGAATGCAGTAGTGATATTTTACTGTCTAGGAAAATATATCTACAAAGTCATACCATAATCATGAAATCATATAACATAGATGGTCATTGTCTATTTGCAGATGATTGAATTATCTGATATAAAGTTTTAAGAATAAATGACTAAATTATGTAGTTAGCATAGTTTATCTTGTGAAATGGCAGTTTGTGGTAAAGGAAAGGGCTTCTGTTTTCAAGTCAGGTCTTGTGACTATAAGTTTTATAGAGATATAGATAGATAAAGACCTTCCTCTCCTATATTGGAGGAGCATTGAGATTCACTATGAGACCATACTTTTTAAAAAATTTAATCCACATGTGTCTTTTGGTCTGTTCTTTTTTCTTTGTTTATTGGAATTTCCATTACTAGGCTAAAGCTTTTGAGTAAGCATGCTGTCTATATTAAAACAGCCACTTATGAAGTATTTTTATATTCAGAGAAAAAAAGACATTGAAATAGCTGCTTCCCTTTTAATAACAGCCTGAATTGGTTCATCTACTTAGTTCTCCAGCATCATGGAATGCAGAGAACAGGGTTCCCCAGAATTTAGAGAACAGGTAATTTTGACGGCAGCTGGAGAAGGAGTAAAGCTGACGGCTTGTTGCCTGATTAGGGCAATCCTGAAGCTCTCAAAACAAAAGGATGCTATTGGGTGAAAGAGTGGAGGACCACTAATGATCTCATTTGATTCTCTTACAACTTTGCCTTGAACAGACTAATAGTATGAATGAGTAAGGATGTCTGAAGCAAGTAAATGACAGCCCAATTACTTTTTCTGATCCTGCCTGCAATTACTATACAGTTAGGATTTCAAGACATACTATTTTTTAACATATGTTAAATTTAGAGATGCTGTTTATGATGAGACTAACGAAGTTAATAAAACCAGAAAATTTTCTTTGGTTCTGACCCAAAGACAAAAGCCACATGATTATCTCAATAGATGCAGAGAAGGCCTTTAACAAAATTCAACAGCCCTTTATGCTAAAAATTCTCAATAAACTAGGTATCAATGGAATGTATCTTAAAATAATAAAAGTTATTTATGAAAAACCCACAGCCAATATCATACTGAATGAAAAGAAACTGGAAGCATTCCCTTTAGAAACTGGCACTAGACAAGGGTGCCCTCTCTCACCACTCCTATTCAACATAGTATTGGAAATTCTAGCCAGAGCAATCAGGGAGGAAAAAGAAATAAAGGGTATTCAATTAAGAAAAGAGGATGTCAAATTGTCTCTATTTGCAGACAACACTATTGTATATTTAGAAGACTCCATTGTCTCAGCCCAAAATCTCCTTAAGATGATAAGCTACTTCAATGAAGTCTCAGGATACAAAATCAATGTGCAAAAATCACAAGCATTCATATACACCAACAGACAAGCAGAGCACTAAATCATGAGGGAACTCCCATTCAAAATTGCTACAAAGAAAATAAAATATCTAGGAATACAACTAAAAAATGACGTGAAGGATCTCTTCAAGGAGAATTACAAACCACTGCTCAAGGAAATAAGAGAGGACACAAACAGATGGAGAAACATTCCATGCTCATGGTTAGGAATAATCAGTATCACGAAAATGGCCATACTGCACAAAGTAATTTATAGATTCAAATGCTATCCTCATCAAGCTACCATTGACCTTCTTCACAGAATTGGAAAAAACCACCTCTAACTTCATATGGAACCAAAAAAGAGCTCACATAACCAAGACAATCCTAAGCAAAAAGAACAAAGCTGGAGGAAACATGCTGCCTGACTTTAAACTATACTACAAGGCTACAGTGATCAAAACAGCATGGTACTGGTACTCAAACAGAGATATAGGCCAATGGAACAGAACAGAGGCCTTGGAAGTTAACACCACACATCTACAACCATCTGATCTTTGACAAACCTGACAAAAACAAGCAATGGGGAAAGGATTCCCTGTTTAATAAATGGTGTTGGGAAAACTGGCTAGCCATGTGCAGAAAGCTGAAACTGGACCCCTTCCTTACACTTTATACAAAAATTATCTCCAGATGGATTAAAGATTTAAACATAAGACCTTACACCATAAAAACCCTAGAAGAAAACCTGGGCAATACCATTCAGGACATAGGCATAGGCAAGGACTTCATGACTAAAACAACAAAAGCAATGGCAATGAAAGCCAAAATTGACAAATGGGATCTAATTAAACTTAAGAGCTTCTGCACAGCAAAGGAAGCTATCAATAGTGTGAACTGGCAACCAACAGAATGGGAAAAAATTTTTGCAAGCTACTCATCTGACAAAGGGCTAATATCCAGAATCTAGAAATAAACTTAAACAAATTTACAAGAGAAAAACAAACAACCCCATCAAAAAATGGGCAAAGGACATGAACAGACACTTTTCAAAAGAGGACATTTATGTGGCCAATAAACATATGGAAAAAAGCTCATCATCACTGGTCATTAGAGAAATGCAAATCAAAACCACACTGAGATATCATCTCACACCAGTTAGAATGGCGATCATTAAAAAATCTGGAGACAACAGATGCTGGAGAGGATGTGGAGAAATAGGAATGCTTTTACACTGTTGGTGAGAGTGTAAATTAGTTCAA